>JBBPBX010007420.1:21988-44222 GCA_038048925.1 Garcialebias charrua
ATATACATACATAAAGATATACATAAAGATATATTTACAGCACATGTGATAAAAAACATAATTAGAAACAATGTAATAGTAAATCAGGTCACCTTGGAGTGCCAAGTCACACCATAAGTCATCTCAGATCACTGTACAGAAACCTTCATATATGTATTAAGTTAACAAAAACATTTATCTGAGGAGCAGACTGCTTTGAGTTTAACTCCATCACAGACTCTCATGAGCAAGCACAAAGGCAACAGTGGAAAGGAAAACTCCCTTATGAGGAAGAAACCTCCAGCAGAATGAGGCTCAAGACAAGCGGCCATCTGCTTCGACCGGCTGGGCTTGAGAGGAACAGATACACAATGGCAGGTCAAGAATCACGTGTTACATAGAAAGAAGTTCAAATACAAACAATTCATTTAAGGAAATGAGCTCAGTTTGTCCTCCAGTAGTCTAATGGCAGCAAAACAAGACAACCCTAACTATCAGATTTATCAAACAGGCGAGTCTTAAGTCCAGTCTTAAAACTGGACAATGTGTCAGCCTCACGGACAGAAACTGTAAATTGAAATAAACTCCTATTCTACTCTTGGAAACTCCAGGAACTGCAAGTAAAACCTGCAGTCTGAGGCCCTGTACACATGTAGCCGGATATCAGTAAAACCGAATAGTTTATCATGCGGTTTGGCCTTTCATCCACATGTGAACTCCGGTTGATGTAACTATAAACAAAGAATAAAAAAACTCCGACCAAAGTGGAGATTTGAGAATTCTCCGCTTTCGAGTTTGCGTGTGGACTTTCAGAACCGGAGATTTGCGTATTTCTGCGGCAGCTCATGCGGCACTGACGTCACATAATGCTCTAAAAAAAGCGCTAAAATGTCAACATACCTGCTCTGACATGATTCCCAGTCGGACATGATTCCCAGTCGGACATGATTCCCAGTCGGACATGATTCCCAGTCGGACATGATTCCCAGTCGGACATGATTCCCAGTCGGACATGATTCCCAGTCGGACATGATTCCCAGTCGACATTTTCCTGCGTTTTATTAACTTTGTACTCCAACACGGTATTTAATAGTAGTTCAACCTCACGGTCTGTCCACACAAACGAACGAAAAAAATAAAACAAATAAATAACAGGAAGTTGTGGTTGCTTTGAAGGGTTGTGACGGCACTACACTGCCACCTATGGGTTCGGCATATTCTTTACAACGCTCTGTGGTGAAAATAAACGGGCACATGTAGACGAACATTTTAAATATCCGAACATGTATGTACGGATATATATTTTTTTGCACAGATATTAGTTTTTCAAACACCAGGCTACGTGTGTACAGGGCCTGAGAGCAAAGTGCTCTGTTAGAAAAATATGGGACAATAAGATCTGTAATATAAGATGGAGCTAGGTTGTTGAGGGATTTGTAGGTTAAAAGTAAGATTTTGAATTCAATTCTGGAGTTGACAGAATGGAGAGAAGCTAAAACTGGAGAGATATGATCACTCCCACTAACTCCAGTTAAGACTCTGACAGCAGCATTTTGGATCAACTGAAGACTTTTTAAAGAAGTATTTGAACACCCAGATAACAAACCATTGCAATAGTCCAGTTTCTGTGTATTGTAATGGGACACCCACAGAGCTCAAAACTGCATCAGACAATCCCGTCTCATGTCACTCTTCTCTGATCCACGGTGTGTTGCATCTGCAGAGCTGTGATCTGATCTCCAAGGTCTTAGTTTTTATGGCGTTCTACCTTGTACATCCTCGACTATGTCTCTGGATTCATCAGATGGATCCCATCTTGTCCCCAGTCTCAACTGTGTCATAAGTAAAAGAAGCAGCAGAGAGAGAGAGCAGAGAGAAAATCAATAGCACATCCTCACCGAGGCAGCGGGCCCAATCATCCCTTCCTACTGGCGATATGATCCTGAGAGATATTCATCCAATTCTTATGAGGCTCCGAACTGCCAGTCTAGACTTTCATCCTTCTGTACACAAACATAAAAGGACGTGTATTACCATATCACAAAAAAGTATGATCAGGGGCTTAAAGGGAAAGCTGACACACAAAAATCCTACTAGATTACCAAGGATGTTTCACTGTCAAGACCGCAGGTGACTAATTAGTTTCGTGTCTAATTGCACAGCTTTTATTATTTGTTCAGGGTTTGACTTGCTTAGCTTCCTGCCCACAATTTGAATTCCCTAAGCTTTGAGTTGGCAGGGTTAACGTTACAAATCTGGCGAAAAAAGATTTAACTTGCAGGCAGAATCCCCCAGTTTCTCATTTAAAGGGAGCTTTCTCACTTGTGTGGGTGCAAATATGATACAAATTACACTTTCTTGTTTTGCAATTTAGTCGGTTTCATAAATAGCCTACTCTTCTCATTGTATCTTTTTGCCTGTTTTTTTGTTTTTGTAGGTCTGTTAACCTGATTTGAACCCAAATGAAGTCGCTCCTGGTGTACCTGATAGTCCTTGGCGTGGCTGTGAAGGCCCACAAAGTGCAGATCTGCCCCAAACGCTGCAACTGTCAGGTACTCAACCCCAATCTGGCGACTCTGTGTGACAAGAAGGGTCTGCTGTTCGTGCCGCCGAACATCGACAGGCACACGGTGGAGATGCGGCTCGGGGACAACTTTGTAACCAGCATTAAGCGGAAAGACTTTGCGAACATGACCAAGCTGGTGGACCTGACCCTGTCCCGTAACACTATTGGATCCATCGCACCGTACGCCTTCAAAGACCAGGAGAACCTACGAGCCCTTCACTTAGACAGCAACCGGTTGACCCGCATAACCAACGACACCTTCAGTGGGATGTCCAAGCTGCACCACCTCATCCTCAACAACAACCAGCTCACCCACATCCACATTGGGGCCTTCAATGACCTAACAGCACTGGAGGAGCTGGATGTATCATACAACAACTTGGAAAGTGTCCCATGGGTGGCCATTCAGAGGATGTCCAATCTCCATACGCTCAATTTGGACCACAACATGCTCAGCCTGATTCCAGAGGGAACGTTTTCTGGGTTGCAGAAGCTCAAGAGGCTGGATGTGACCTCCAACAAGCTCCAGAAGCTTCCTCCCGACCCCGTTTTCCAAAGAGCAGGGGTCCTGGCCACCTCGGAGATGATGGGGCCTTCGTCGTTCGCACTGAGCTTCGGAGGGAACCCGCTGAGGTGTAACTGCGAGCTGTTGTGGCTGCGGCGGCTGCGGAGGGAGGACGATCTGGAGACCTGCGCTTCACCACAACACCTGGCTGGACGCTACTTCTGGACAGTTTCAGAGGAAGAGTTCCTGTGTGAGCCTCCTCTCATCACCAGGCACTCTCAGGTAAAACCAATGAAGCGAACCGTAAACTGTTGAAGAAGAACTGTTCAGAACAAGTAGATGTTAGCATAGGTATGAACTCAGTTTGGAGAAAATCTAATGGTGACAGGACTGATGCTGGCTGGTCTGTGTGAGCTTAAAGGTAGAGTCTGACTGGGCTGCAGCTGAAAGAAGGTATCCAAGGGGAGGGTCCATGAACGTCTCGTAACACTTGTGGGGTTCCCAGTTTGTTCAAGTCATGTTAAAAATGTGTGTGTGACAATTCTTCCCTAAAGCAGTCACACATGAAGCCCACCAGAATTTTGCATGTCCGACCCGTCTCAAGAGCACTTGAGCTGTATTTTGACTCCTGCATGGGAGCTTTCCTCCGACAGAAAACATGAGGCAGCTGCTGAGGTGGGTACAAAATACAGGTAGTCCCCAACTTACGAGGTTCCGGACTTACGAATATGCATCTTATAATTAAAATATATATATATTTTTTAAATAAATGAATACATGTTCAGTACTGTACAGTCACCAAGCACTTAGCCTATCCTAACACAGTTTTTAAAGATGAAGAAGTGAGTTGAATTGTCTCCCTTTAACATAAAGTGAAAGTGAAAGTAGCTCCCTTTATGTGAATGGAGCCTGCTGGGGAGGAGGGAGACAATTCAACTGACTCCTTAACTGTGTTAGGATAGGCTAAGTGCTTGGTGACTGTACAGTACTGTACAGTCACCAAGCACTTAGCCTATCCTAACACAGTTTTTAAAGATTGAAGGAGTGAGTTGAATTGTCTCCCTCCTCCCTGCAGGCTCCATTCCCATAAAGGGAGCTAGCTCCCTTTATGTGAAAGGGAGACAATTCAACTCACTCCTTCATCTTTAAAAACTGTTAGGATAGGCTAAGTGCTTGGTGACTGTACAGTACTGTACATTTATCTATTTATAAAAATATATATATGTATATATTTTTAATAAATAGATAAATGTACAGTACTGTACAGTCACCAAGCACTTAGCCTATCCTAACACAGTTTTTAAAGATGAAGGAGTGAGTTGAATTGTCTCCCTCCTCCCTGCAGGCTCCATTCCCATAAAGGGAGCTAGCTCCCTTTATGTGAAAGGGAGACAATTCAACTCACTCCTTCATCTTTAAAAACTGTGTTAGGATAGGCTAAGTGCATGGTGACTGTACAGTACTGTACATGTATTCATTTATTTAAAAAAATGTTTTAATAAAAAAAAAGTGATCCTACTTATGAATTTTCGACTTACGAACGGCCCGTAGGTACGGAACTCGCTCGTAAGTCGGGGACTACCTGCTGAAGTTGGCATAATGTGGGCGGAGATGGGCAACAAAATAACGTGCACGATCGAGAATGCAATTTTGCAAACAGTGCACCAAAAGTGGGCTGTGATTTTCAACAGCTGGACGTTCAAAACATGGCCTCGTGGCTCGCTGGTTGAAAACTAATGGTCAAAATTGAACTAGAAACTAAGGCAATCCAAAGAGACATCTCCAACAGGTAAGATACTAACTGTTAAACCTTTCCACTGAACACTGCTTCAAACGAGCCATGTGTTGTTGCACCCTCTGAGCCAGAAAACACTCGAGTTATTTCAAGGTGGCATATTGTTCTTTGCTGGACTCTCACAAAGTGTGAGGCCTGCTGAACTTGCCATTAACAGATTATTGTAACAGAGCTACCTCGTGTACAAGTATTGGTCTGTGTTCAAGATTTTAGAGAAGTTCAGGAATTTCTCTTTTTAGATTATTAGCTTGTTTGATTGTAGCTGGAAGGTGAAGCTGTTGAATCACAGTGGAAGCTTGCGCTGAATTAGTCCTCGAGCCGTGCACCCAAACTGAATTACTGGATCGAACCTGTGCCAAATAACTATAGCAACATCAACTCATTTACATTCTGCAGACCCGTTCTGCAGAAATGACTTGGAGTCCATATTGTACACTGCAGGGTTGTGTTGTGTTGATTACCATGCTGTTATGACGATCTTGATTCGGTCTCATGACATCAGTTTGGAAAGAGTGTAAAACTCGACATCCTCCATGTCAATTTGATGCCTGCGTGTGATCAGATTCTGTTTTCCATTACACAGATTTCAGTGTCTCTGTCTCCTCCCTCTGCTTCAGGAGCTGAGAGCTTTGGAGGGTCAGAGCGTGACTTTGCGCTGCAAAGCCAGGGGCGACCCCGACCCCAACGTTCACTGGATTGCACCGGACGGACGCCTCATGTCCAACTCCTCCAGGGCGGTGGTCCACGCAGACGGAACGCTGGAGATCCTCATCAGCACCGTCAAGGACTCCGGTGCGTTTACATCCCTCCAGCTGTGCGCTTGTGATGTTGACGGAGCTGAATTAGTTGTTTGCTTGTGCACACCAAAGCCCAAAGATTGAAGTGTCTGTCTACAGCAGACGATAAGGTGGAGGTGTGGAGACATAATGATATAAGGAGCAAGAAAATGAAAACTGATTTCTTTTTTTACATTTTAATGGCTACTTCTATTTGTTCTCACCTAAAAGTGAGTATTACATCCCAGCTTAATGCACCCACATTACGCTTTTTATGGTTTCCCCTCTCGGTGAGTGTGTTTCAGCTTATTAAAAACCCCAAAGTCGACACTGAAGGGAGTAATGCTGTCTCCGCTGCACGGCCCCCCTGAAACACCAAGCTTGTCACATCACGTTGTAACACAGTAATGGAGTGTCTCGCCTTGTAGATGTCCTCCGTGCCGTCAGAAGAAGCAGGAGGAGCTGTCAGGCAAGTCTGAGCCAATTAGCTGACCAATCGGAGCAGACTTGGCCTTTTGGGTTGGAGGGCACGAAGGAGGCCGGCATTGCAGACAGAATGTGACAAAACGGGCTGGAGCAAAAATATTGTGCAGGTTTGGAACAATAAGATGGCATTTATTGTAGTGGGTAACCAAAGTGAAGAGAAAAACGTGTTAAAACGTTAAAGGCCTAGCGTTTCTTGAGGAAACGTATACAACCCACCACGCATGTCAGCATTTTAAGATTGTTTTTACACAATTTCATGTGTCGTCATGAGATGCGACACTGGTTCTGTGTTGTAAATTACTCTCAGCTACTACCACGCCAATTCTTTACTAATTACCTGTGTTATAATGTTGTTTTTTTGGCTAATGAGGATCAGCTATAACAGCCATCTTGAATATAATTAACATAAAAAGCTAAGGAGATGTAGATGTACACACAATACCGAGTTGGTGTAGAGGCAGGGCAGCCGGCTCAGGACCGGAAGGTCTCGGGTTCGATCCCCGGTCACTGCACACCTCGTTGTGTCCCTGAGCAAGACACTTAACCCCGAGTTGCTCCCGGTAGGACTAGATGGCGCCTTGCAAGGCAGTCTGCCGCTACCGGTGTATGAATGTGTGTATGAATGTGTGGATGGCTGGTACCGTGAGGTGCTTTGGGGCCCCTCATAGGGGGCTGGAAAGTAAGCTCCATTTACCATTTACAATGATTAGTTTCTGAAAGTTTAATTGAAATCCATCCAGTGGTTCACTTTGCTATCAGACAAGGTTGACTCCTATTGTTAATAATAAACTTTCAAACAAGGCGCAACGAGTATCTCTAAGAAAAGGCGTGAATGAGTCTCAGCTACAAACACTCAAAGGTTTAGCTCAATATCTGTAAAACTGATGGAATAATAACTGTTTTTGTGTTTCCTGAAGACCTTTGGCTTTAGCAGCCATTTTAAAATTGTGTTAGCTCCAAAAGTTAATCAGCTGCAGAGGTACGTTCAGCGATGATCTCCTGAAATCTGTCCAGTGGTTCAGGAGATAATTTGCTGGTGAAGATTCTCAGGTTTGCTAACAAACAGACATTAAAAACAATAAAATGTCCAGTGAAATAAAATAAAACCAGCGGGTCCTTGAACACGAGACACGAGGCAGCTGTGAGCTCCAAGGTCAAAACGATCAGGGTTTTAACAAAACGGCCACGTGCACCGTTGTTGATCCATCGTGCGTCTCCGCCTCATTCCCAGAGACTGTGGTCTGATGCATTCTTGCTAAAATAAGCATGTAAACTTTTTACTTTTTAAATATAAGAATAAATAAATTTGTAATACAGTTAGTAGAGATCAAACAGCTAATCTCCCTTTAGCTGCTGTAACGCAGTTAAAAAAGAGACAAACAGCTTAGTTTGTAAATGCCAGAGATCTGTGTACTTATAGGATCAAGCACTGTTTATGGGATGTTACATCATCCTGCATGGCATTCAGTTCTGAGTAAATTTATGCTTGCAAATAATCATAAACCCATTGGAAAGCAAGTCTTTCAAAAGTAAGATAAACATATTCTAACAGGTGTAAGATGTGAGGCAGTTTAACCTGTCCACAACTTCAATTACTTTACAGAGACTAGTTCAAGTCCAGAGTAGTAATTGTTTATTTATTACGGATTCTCTTCTTTTTCGGATTTAAATTGTATGACCAGAATGCCATGTAAGTGACAATGAAACATAATTATAGTTGACCCATCAGGGAATTGAGTCATTTATTACAAATCATTAAAATTACATCAATACATGTACAACGGATTGTTTCTGATCAATTTTCCTATAAACTAAACGTCAGCAGATTAAATTGTGGACAACAGAATTCAAGTAATGGGATGACAAATTACTTATATCTTTAGGCATTTTAACTTAAGTTGTTACGGGCAAGATAAGGAATAGAGATTAAAGAAAGGAGGAAAAAGAGGAGGATTTATCCTGAATAAATTCACCCAGAACGACAGCTCTCCGGGCGCTGTCGGCTGGACCCAGATCCGGTTGATTTTCAAAATAAAATATTCCTCAAAGGAATTCTTATTCAAAGGTTTGAGCTTTGGAGCTCGGTTCAGATTTTACAGCAAGCGTGCTGTAGACCCTGGCTGTGGACGAATGCCTTTGACTCATGGCCAAACGTCCAACAGCTTAGAAGGCTGAGGGTGATGAATTGATTCCTCAACTCAGCTCAGAAACTGAAAAATTCACAGAAGTGTGAACTTTTAAAGAGCGCTTGACTTCAGTGACTTGCTTCTTCCCGATTGGTCAGCCACCAAGGAGTAGGAGTGGTTTAGCCGAGGTCATTAGAAGTCAAGAGAGTTTATTATGAGTAAAAGAGCTAGAAGGTTATTTAGAGAAAATGTCTAGAAAGGAACAGAATACAGATGCCAGTTTAATGATTAACTTGATTACTGTCTTTAACATTTCTAAACAAATACTGAAAGTTCAAGTTGACATGTCCTTCGACTTAGACAGAGTATATGATTATCAACATATTGAACAATAACAATGATCATAAAATGACAGAAGGTTATTCTGTTGATATATTTGAAATGAACACATTAAAGCTGCTATATGTAACTTTTGTAACAATATATTTTTAACATATTTCTTCACTCTGTCACTAGATTGATGTTAGAGAGGTAATCTCTGAAAAAAACTAAAAAAAAATTGTCCCCTTGCTTCTCCAGGTGGTAAATAAGCATTTCTAAAAAGAAAAAGTGACCCGCCATTTTCCAGCCAATAAAAACAAAGTTTGTAACCAGCCAATAAAAACCGAGCTTGAATTTGAATCAGCCAATAAAAACAGAGCTTGAATTTGAATTTTAACAGACCACAAGGGGGCAGAGCCATATATGGCTCTGAGGGGGAGGGATCAGAATGCTTTGCTTGTTGAAATTTTTTCTAAGTGCTGATGTTCTACAGAAACTGCAGACTTCACCTTTAAAGAGTCTCTTGGTAATTTAATTTGTGTCTTTGATTCAAATTAATGAAGTAAACAATGTCCACTGTCTTCTTCTTGAAAGTTTCAAGAAAAGGTGTTTCACTGAGAGTTTACAGAGACCAAGGTGTATCACTACACAGGATATGAGCTTTCTCTTACACAACGATGACTATTACTCAATTTGTATACATTTACTGGGGTCATGTACAAAATTACAGAAAACCATAAGGTCCTCTAAAATAAGCATGAGCATCATAATGAAGACAAATTCTTCTGTGTAAAAAGATGACAAAAGTCAAATATTTTCTAAAGGAGGTTATTGTAATCTTCTCTAAAAGGTAAATATTACCAGATGTTTGAGTAGATTTACCACCCTACACTGAAAGATGGAGGCGGGCGCCGGGCGATAACGTTCTGCCCTTCATTTGTCAGCTTGTTAGCTCAAAACACCATGACTCGCTCTGATTTAAACAAAACTCTCAAAATAATCCTTAAAGGACAACACCCACCGTGACAGTAACAATTCACCATATTGGACAATTACTGTAGTAGAATATGATGTCTATTTTCATTTTTGCATTTGGGCCAGGCGAGTGTAAAAAAACAACAACAAAAAAACAACGGAGTCCCGGAAACGACCGGAAACCCGGCCAAAGATTGCCGAAGTCCGGAGTGACGTACTGTATATACAGGCTCCACTCAGAAGGCAGGAGTGAGTTAGGGTTTAAGACGCCCATCAGTGCTAACTGACTTAGCAAACGCAAAAATGGCAACAGCTCAGTCAGTTTCATAAAACCTGAGCTAAAACGTGGCGTGGTAGTAGCCGAGAGTAAGTCCCAACACGAGCTCTGAACAGTTTGTGAGAGATCTCACAATATTCATTGAGATTTGCAGAAAGTTTTTTTTTTTTAAATTGGACCAAAACAGCCATGACTCCATCATTTCTCATAAGATGATCTCAGTTTGTAACATTCAAGAAAACTTGGCTGTCATTTTATTCATCTGGACCTGATCCGGTTCTTTGAGCTGACGGTTGGCCCTCCTGCTGCGACGGACAGATCTTTGACTGGTGTCTGTCGTGAGGAGGACGTCTCCACCTCTATAAGGGTTTTAAAGATGAGCGACTCTGACACTCCGTATTGCTCTGCTCGTCACACGTCCAAAACAAAACCATGTGCAGTTGAGTTTCTGTTTGAGTCCTGCATCTGAAGTTTTTTTTTTCTTTTTACTGGCACCACTTACAAAGACGAGTGCCAGATTAAGCATTTCCATAAAATTAGTCTGCAAACATGTCCAACGCTGCTCTTATTTACATTTATAGGATAGTCCATGTCCAGTCTGATCTTTATGACGACAGAAAATGACAGAATTTTTTTAAGATGATGCATTTATTGCAGCATGATGTTTATCTGAAAAACACTCTGAAAGGAGACACCAGTGTGTAGTACAGTACAGTACATCCAATACTATAATCCTTAATCTATCTATGTTTTTTTTTAAGATAATGAAAGATAAAGGCGTGCAAGAATGTTTTAGCCCAGGGCTATTCAACCGGAGGCCCGCGGGCCACTTCCGGCCCATGGGTGACTTCAAACCGGTCCACTTCATAAAAAAAATAAACTAATACAGGTAGTCCTCGGGTTACGACGGTCTCAAGTTACGATGTTTCGTGGTTACGACGCATCTCTCATTTACCCTGAAAAGCCTTATTTTGAGCCACGCGAATTTACGTCGTAAACGTCGTAACGCAGCGGCGGAAGAATGCAGTATTGACTGTACGCGGTGCAGCGGTGGAGGAATACTGCACTGTACAGTACTGTACTGTGCACGCAAATTTACGTTGTAAACGTCATAACGCAGCTGCGGAAAATATTGTACTGTACGCGGTGCAGCTGTGGAGGAATACTGTACTGTATTGTGAACGCGGTTTTACGTCGTAAACGGAATACGTAAGGATGGATGGCAGTTTTACGTCGTAAACGGAATAGGAATATGGCGGATGGACCAAGGAGGATGGCGTCACTAGCATCCCAGTAGGCCATAAACTCTTTTTGAACTTCATTATGGCTCCCAAATGTATGTGTTTTTTGATAATTATGTAGGGTACTGTGTTAGGCTAGGCTAAGTGCTTGGTAATACAGTACTGTACATGTATATGGTGCAGTATGTACGTAAATTCCGACTTACGTCAAAATTGGTTTACGACGCCGCGTAGGAACGGATCTACGTCGTAAGTCGAGGACTACCTGTATAGTATATCTTTTTTTGGTTCTGGGTTTGGGTCCTGTTTATTGCATTCATGATTCAATGCAATAAAATAAACACATTTAAACCGTAACAGATCATTGTAAACTTTGGTTTATGATTTTAATCTCTGGATGTCCGGCCCCGTGAGCAGTTTTTTCGAATAGCCCCGTTTCAGCCTGTTTTGTCTGTGTGAATGTTAAAACTTATTTTATTCTAAAACACAACAGGAATCAGGCATTAAATTATATCTCTCTTTAGCAAGAATATCTTTCATTGCCCCAGGTTACAGAAAAGTAAATAAGGTCTGGAAACTTGGAGAGTTTGCTTTAATTTCATGCAATAATTGTCATATTTTCTTTTGAGGTGTTTTGACTGTTAAAGGAGTGAAACTGCAGGTTAGGAAAACTCAACACTGGCTTTTCGAAACACAAAAGCTACTTGGAGCAGAAGGAAAGATGTTCACCTGCTTCAGAAAGTCCAGACTATTGCTCTTCATTTGAATATTAAAATTAAGGTCTAGCATTCCTTAAAATGATGCATATCAACTTTTATGCCAAAAAAAAAATCTTATGTTGAGAAGTTGCAGCCATTTTGGTCAGTCCGTGAAAACATTAAACACAGACTCACATGTTCTTGAGAAATCTGTTAGCACTCAAAACACATGTTGTGAATGACTCTCGTTTACCACGCCAAGTTTTAGCCCAGCATCTGTAAGAGTGAAACATTACATCCATTGATGTGTAGGCTTATATTGATTAGCTGTGGCGACCATCTTAAATCTGGTTGCCAATAATTACTTTCTGAGCATCATTAAAATTCGTCCAGTGGTTCAATAGATATTTAGCTAACAGACAAAAAGACGCACACACAGGTGATTACATGCACATTCGCCTTGCATGACAATAGGCAATATAAATGAAGTTCTGTGTATGACTGAAACTTGTCTAATAAGCTAAGATTGTGAGAAGTGGAGTTACACTATGTGGAAAGGTTATGAACAGTTAATATCTCACCTGTCAAAGATAGTTCTGTGAGTTACATGAGTTTAGAAAAAATACAGTTTAATTCTGTCCGGATTAGCTAATGTGTGTTGGCTCAAAACCTTGGAAGATTACTGCAAGTTTAAAACTCCAATCTCAGAATTTTCCAAGCTGATGATTTCAAAACAGACTACTGTATATTGTAAAGGTTTATGAAACAACATTTTGTATTGCAATGACATTTTCAGGAGTGAAGTTGTTTGAGTGCAGCAATCCACTTTGGTCTTGGCCCCCCTCAGGCGTTGGTCAGAATTAAACTCTATGTCTATAGACTGAGATGGTTCAGAGCGATCAACATTAAGTGAACAGTTCATGAACCCTTCATGGAGTTCCACTTCAAAAATAAATGCAATATCACGTTAAAAAAAGACTGTTTTCTTTGAGACGCTGTGTTGCAAAGAGGGGTGACGTGCTCCATGTGCTCCATTATAACACGCTCTCTTCAGTGGACGATAATGAGAATGGTGTTTCTCTACATGATAGAAACACAAACATATGCAGTTGTTTATTTTGCATCATCATTTTGTGTTCCAGGTTCCTTCACCTGCGTGGCTTCCAACGCTGCCGGAGAGGCCCAGCAGACGGTGGAGCTGGTCATCACCAAGCTCCCTCACATCACCAACAACTCAATATCAGATCAGGAGCCGGACCCCGGGTCATCAGACATCGCCACGGTGTCCAAGACGGGGTCAGAGGCGAGTGGCGGGGTCCCTCTGGGGAACGCCAAGACGAGCCAAGAGAAGAAAGTAGTAATTGCCGAGGCCCATTCCACCTCAGCGCTGGTCAAGTTTAACTTCCACAGGAGTATCCCTGGAATCCGCATGTTTCAAATCCAGTATAACGGGACCTACGACGACTCACTGGTGTACAGGTAAAAAATAATAATAAACAGAGACAGTATAGCTATGATTTGATCTTATCTTCATAGTATACTATGAATTTTTAAATCCTGTCAGAAGTTCAGTGGTTAAGAGCTGGACCTGACTGTCGGTATGATTTGTGGTATCTGCTAATCCCATCAGGAAGGAAGACTAATGCACTGCGTCTGAATTCTTATCCCTCTATTCATAATCTCCCCTTGTGTATTATTTACTATGTGCAGGGCCTTGATAATGCCTAATCAACAAAATCAAAACACAATGTCAGCACTAAGCTGCGGACCCAGAGGAAGATGAAAGAGCCGTCTTCCAGTGTTGAACAAAGAAAAAGCATCCGAGCGGCTTTGACACAAGCACATCTGAAGAAGCCCTGCACGCAGCATTCCTTATTCCTCCCTGCGTTCTCTCCATATTTAGCTGTAATCGCTGTAATGTGATAGGGTGGCAGCACAAATCCCTTTTTTCTAAATGATCTTTGAGGTCAGTAGCACATATGGCTTGTCAGCAGCAGCTTCAGAACGAACAGAGGCTTCCTGAGTTCCATCCAAACCATGTTTTCAGAGCTATTGTGGACAGAGAAAAATGTCAGAACAGATTGTGCGTTGACAGATCTTGAACAGCCGCCCTGAAAGATGAATTATTGTCACGTTGTTGCGTCCATGCAACAGTAAGACTGTCAATCTTTTTTTTTTCATTTAAACCCTGCTAATCTATAGCCCCTTTCATAAGTCAAATCTGCGCAATTGCCACACAGACCAGTCCGGCTTTAATCCTCCCCGGGTCATTCATAAAACCACAGTTGAAGGCGGGCAGGTCCCGCTCACATAAACGTGTTCATAAATGAAGCCGCAGCGCGGCTCCAAAAGAGGCGTGGAGCAGAACTCAGCTGAGCTGAACTGGACCGCAACGTATTTATTGTGGGACAGACGTCAGACGTTTACAAGTTGTCGTTTCGTGTCATTTTTAATATTTCCTCAGTAATAAATCTACTGTCTCCCTCCAGCGTGCGCGCACACACAGCTCCTCCACTGCAGAGGCTGCAAAGCTATATATGTTAGTGTTACTGAGTTTAATTTCTGTTAATAACTGATTACAAATCAGCGTATTTTACATGGGCGTAGCCAGGATTTTCCAAGGGGCGATTCCTTAAATGCAAAACTGGAACTACAAAATGCAATATACCTGGTGGTCCAGTGGTAGAGTGTTGGGTTTTCGTTCCAAGCCTTTTCTTGACTCAGGTTCGAATCTCACTCGGGACAACTTATTTTACGTTTGTCTTTTATTGGAGAAAAAAAAAGAAGGAGTTTGTGTTAACCACAGGCATAACACAAACTTCTTCTTTTTTTCATTTAAACCCTGCTAATCTATGTTGCACCTCACAAAGTTTCTCGTCCTCCACAGAATGATCCCTCCCACCAGTAAAGACATCCTGGTGAACAACCTGGCGGCAGGTGCGCACTACGATCTGTGCGTACTGGCAATCTATGACGACCTGGTGACGTCTCTGACGGCCACCAGGGTGGTCGGTTGCGTCCACTTTTCCACGGAGCCACAGTACCTGAGCTGCCACTTCATGCAGTCTCAGTTTCTCGGTGGGACCATCGTTGTTGTCATTGGGGGGATCATTGTGGCTTCTGTGCTTGCTTTCATCATCTTCCTCATTGTGCGCTACCGAGTGTGCAACCAAGGAGATGCAGATAAGGTCAGTAAGGTGTGAGTCATTGTGGTTGATTTAGATTGGCTTTGAAGAACCGGTGTGTGTTGGACTGGTCCTCATTCTTCTCTCTCTTGTCGCATCAGGCTCTGGAGATGGGGGATATTCGATCACTGAGCAGTGACGGACAACTACAAGGCTGTGGGATCCCCAAGTCCCTGTCTAAGCAGGTCCTACGTCCAGAGAAGAACGACAAGGACTGCCTCAGAGTCGCCCTTCCTCCCCTGGAGCCAACCAAACAGCGAGCGCCTGTTGCCGTGTCCACCACGAAACCTTCTATCCCCGACTGCACAGTCTCTACCTCTGCTGGCAGACATAGCTGGCACCCGGCCTCTCCAGGAGCCCCGAGGCCCAAACGCTCTGGAGCCCCACCAAAACCCTCAGAGGCTCGGCGAGCTGAAGCTCAGGCAGACGTGGAGCTCAGTAACATGAACCGTAATAACTCTTCAGAGGTCAAAATGGCCACCGCCGTCGCTCTTGCTGTGCCTGGCCAGCCCGTCAAATGGACTGCCGCTCCCAGGGGTCCGCGGCCCCACCAAGTTTCTCGACATTACATGACTGTGCCAGCAGGGGGGGTGAGAGGGAACCGCAGGCACTCGCTCAATGCAGACTCGTACAGGGAGCGCTGCTACATGGCCTACCCCAAAACCGCGGGCAGTCTGCGCTCCAAACGCAGCCTGTCGATGAGCGGGGAGCTGCCGCAGCTCGAGAGCACGACAAACATTCAGCGAGCTCGAGACAAACTGTCCAAGTCTGAGTGGGTGCTGGAGAGCACTTTATGATCTGACGTTAATGACCTGCGCTCTTGTTTTCTTGAATCGGACTGGACTGAAGGCCCGTTCTGGAGCACACATGAATATTTTTGCCTTGATTTGAAAAGTTGTGCTCCTCACCGAGGGACCTGTGGAAGGCAGGCACACAGGGTCATGGAAAACATTTCGATTTTTTACCTTATAATCTATCAAAGTCTTCTTTATATCAACATTTGATTGAACTTTAATGAAAGGCACAACAGTGTGTAAAACAATGTCATGTACAAATACGTTTAGTTGCGTGAGATACTATACATCTCAGTACAACCATAAGTGTTCATGTGGTATTGAATGCAGTAACCTAAACATACTGTATTATAACAAGAAAGCATCACACGGAGGATGCAGTTATACTTACAGTATTTGCTACTTCAAGGGACAATTGATCAGATCATGTGAAATGGAATTCTGTGGGAAGTTTATGAACAATTACCATTTTACCCTGTTGTATAATTTTCTTTGAATGGCCTTGGTTTTGGAAAACAGAGTTTAATTCTAACCACACTGACTGGTTAATGGTTAAACCCAGTGGTGCCTCCAAGAGGGGTTCAATGGAAGAAATGGCAAGCCTTATAAATTTGCTGCCCCACCAGAAAAGACAGTATTATTTGCATAACATTTGTATAAATATATGAGTTTGAGAGAGGAGAGAACAAATGTTAGTGAGCTGAGGGCTGACTGCTGTTTCTGCAAATAAATTGCACTGAAAGGAGCTGAAATTAGCAGAAAGAAGGTAATTAGTAGTAGAAATTATCGCAAAAAAACTTTAATTTATCTGAAAACAGCTGAAATTAGCTGAAATTTTCTAAAATGCTAATAAAAAAGTAACTGAAAAGGTAGAACAAGCTTAAATTAGCAGAAAAAAGCCCAAAGAACACGTTTGATGAAAGAAGCTGAAATGTGCATAAAAAGTGGAAATTATCTGAAAAAAGCTTAAATTAGCAAAACACAGCTGAAAAGTAGCAACAACAAAAATTCAGAAAGAAGCTTAAATTACCAGAAGGAAGTGGAGAGAGCACATATTTGCTGAGTTAGGCTGAAAAGTTGAAACGAGTGCAAAAACGTGGAATTAGCCAAAAAAGTAAAAATTTGCATTAAACAGCTGAAATAAAAGCTGAAATGTGCATAAGCTGTAAGGATCATAATAAGCTGAAATTAGCAGAAAGAAGTTAGAAGAAGCAAAAAAAGAAATAATGTTGTAGTTAGCAGAGAGAATCTGAAAGGATTGCTAAACAGATGAAAAAACAGTTGAAAGTAGCTGAAAATAAGTTTACATTTGCACAAGGAAGCTGAAAGAAGCTGAACCAGAACAAAATGTGTAAGGAGCAGTAAAAGGTTGTGAACAGATCTAAAGATTTGAAGGAGGTAAATGAGCTTAATTCATTTTCTATGAGGAAAAAAAGGCAGAAGAGGCTAAATATTTCAAAAAGCTAAAGTTGCACCAATACCAAAAGTCATTTTGTTGAAATAGCTTAAAAATTGTGGAACAAGAAAGATGCCAAAAAACGTACAAAAAAAAAAAAAAAGATCAAGAATCTGAAGTAGGCCCAAATCAGAACGTCCATTTTCAGTATTTTTTAAAGTAGCTTATATTTGACCACAGCATGATAAGACCAATACAAATCCATTTTGGTTTTTGGTGTCCCAGCCCATGGTTATATAAGTAACCTGATCTTACCACCTTTTAAAAAACATTTTGCAGGTCCCTGACAGAGCAGTGCCACGACAGGAGCACATTTGGCAAAAAATATTGAAATATTTTTGATAAAATAAACAAGTAATGTAAATTTGAGGGCAATGTAAAGGCTTATAAAATAACATTTGTGTGAACAGCTACGAAATTATTGCGGCTGAAGGTCTCGGACTAGCCACGAGTTCATCATTTTGTCAGAACCAATCTTTTTTCTCTCTCCGAACTGTCAATCAAAGAGCTGTCTACAACAGGTAAGATAATGATTGCTTTTCCACAGAAACCCATGAAAAGGATCTGAACAATCCCGACAAGGTGATACAATTTGTGAAGATTTTAAACATGGCGTTTGTGTTGGGCGTCCCACACAGATGGTGACATGTCTCAATTACCTTGGTGGTGTTTCAGGGAGATTAAGAATGTGTTGTACCTCCCAGAGGAGCAGGAACAGAATGTAGAAGGCAAGACGCGCTCCTGCTTCTCATCCAGACACAGCACAATGCAGCATTTTTTTGTTGTGGCACAAGTCGTCTCAGCCTAATACTGCCCTCCGGTTTGAATCGATGCATTTTTATCATATAATTACATAAAGACTCAGCTCTGACGGGATCCCTGTCATGACTGGTTCGAGCAGCAATCGAACCAGCACCGTCGGCGTGACAGGTGTGGCACGCAATCTGATATTCTGTGTGGATGAGATCCAGAGGAACGGCTCATTTCCATATTTTTTTTAAACTTACGGACGTTATCGTGTCACACCGACAACAACCATTGTAAATTCACTTGTGGTTGTAAGAGAAGCGATGATCACCAAGGAAGGGTTGGCTCTTGATTTGCTGTTGTTTCTGTTTGATGTTTACCAGTATAAATAAACCAGTGATATAAAAAAAATAACAGGGGACACACTCAGACTCATCTCTTTATCAACTTGTGTGTTTTCCCACATCACAAATTAGCAAAGAACCCTGCCTGGAGAACAGAAGCTGCATGTCAGCCAGCTTGAGAGCTTGAGAGCTAATAAACGTGGGGTTTCAGTCGTCTTGCACCAACCTACTCCCTTGTCTCTCCGAGTGGTGGACCTCAGATCCCTGAGCTCGTGTGTTTGTTCAAAGAGAGAGGGGGGGAGGCAGATGATGAAAAGAGGCCTCGCCAGTCGCAGGGGACGCCTCGCGCTTGCAGATCTCCTTGCTCATCTAACAGCGGCGTGCCTGTTCCCTCTGAAGTCAGCCGCTGCAGAAACCTGAGGTTAAACACGACCTCCACAGTGGGAGCTGGTGTGCAGCTAATTGTACAGTTACA
Organism: Garcialebias charrua; assembly: GCA_038048925.1. Taxonomy (NCBI): domain Eukaryota; kingdom Metazoa; phylum Chordata; class Actinopteri; order Cyprinodontiformes; family Rivulidae; genus Garcialebias; species Garcialebias charrua. The sequence continues at coordinate 40,735 of JBBPBX010007420.1, forward strand.
GTCGCAGGGTGAACACGATACGCACCGTCTTCAGGAACATGAGCAGTGTGCTGTGGAGGTTGGATTGATTCATTTAGTATCAGAAAAAGCTGCAGCAAGACGGGTTGCATGCATGTGCAGTGAACTGCTGCACACAGACTGTCCTGCTGCGAACAGGCCGCAGTCACTGCTCCATGTTCAGGTGATTACAAATGCTGAGGAGCTCGGCCCCAGCCTTGGATCAGTTGTTGACGAGACCAAGAGGTGTGCGTTAATAATAGATGCCTTTGTGAAGGGAGGAGGGGTGAGAGGAGTGAATGGATGATTTTGTGGCACAGAAACAGTGAGGAGGGCGAGAAGTAACAAGAAGCAGGAGCGACGACGAAGAACAACACGAAGGCGCAGAGAAGGAAAGCATGGGACGAGTGAAGAGGGCGCGACGAGAGCAGATAAAAGAGCAGCCTGCGTGTTTGTTTATGTTTATGTTTATTAAATTTGTTCATTTTTTTTTTTTACAAAAGAAACAATACAAGACAATCTCAAAAAAGATATGTACAAAATATAAAAAAATGAAAGGTAGCAGAAAGAAGAATAAATCTTATTATATCTGCCCCTTACTTCCAACAATCAGATTAAACAACAATAATCAACCATGTAAACAATAATAATCTTCAACCAACTTTTTCCAACAATCAGATTAAACAATAATAATCTTCAACCAACAGTACAAAATGACTAACTCTTTCTAATTTTCTAACTAATACAATACACATTACGCTATTTCATTTTTTAACACATTCGTTTTGATCATTTTCTTAAATGTAAACATTGACTTGGCATTTTTAACTACATTCTCCAAGCCATTCCATAATCTAATTCCCTGGATTGAGGTAGAACGTCCCTTCAAACTAGTTCTGAATTGTGGTTTTACAAACATCTCTGTCCCCTTAAGATTATAACAACTTTGTCTTTTAACAAAATGCATTTGGATATTTAAAGGTAATGCATTATTTTGAGCTCTATACATAACTGATAAAATATTATAGTCTACCAAATCATGGAACTTCAATAACTTCAGTTGATAAAATAATGTACTTGATGGATGACGGTAATGCTTTCTAGTGATAATTCTTACAGCTCTTTTCTGTAATACAAAAATAGGTTTTGTGATTGTTTTACACGCATTCCCCCAAACATCAATACAATAGATTAAGTGTGGAACAATGATTGTGTTATACAACAAATACAGAGCTTTATCATTCAATAGGTCTCTGACTTTGTACAGTACTGCAATCGATTTAGCTATTTTTATTCTTACAGAATTTATGTGTTGTTTCCATGTCAGTTTGTCATCAATGATAACACCCAAAAACTTCACCTCACTCACTCTACAAATCTCAACATCCTCAATTTTGAGTGGAACATCAACAGTTTTCTTTTTATTACCGAATATCATGTAATTAGTTTTTTCTAGATTTAATGATAATTTATTTATTTTAAACCAAGTTTGTATCTTGACAAATTCTGTCTTTATCAATTCCAACATTTGTTCTATATCTTCACCTAAACAGAAAAAAGTGGTATCATCAGCAAAAAGTACACATTTAAGGAGTCCTGACACATTTACCAAGTCATTCACATATAAAATAAAAAGCTTTGGTCCAAGTACAGAGCCTTGGGGAACTCCACATGTGATATTACAGAGGTCAGATCTTACATCATTTATTTGTACAAATTGTTTCCTATCTTTCAAGTAGCTAGATACCCACTGTAATGCTGGTCCTCTAATACCATATTTGTTCAGTTTTTCAAGGAGAATGGTGTGATCAATAGTATCGAATGCTTTTTTTAAATCAACAAAAATACTGATACAATATTGTTTTTGATCGACAGCAGTAGTTATTTGTTCCATTAATTCCATGAGAGCCATTGATGTAGAGTTTTTTGCTCTAAACCCATACTGACTGTTGCTTAGAATATTTTGTTTATCTATAAATTGATCTAGTCTGTTTACAAATAGTTTTTCAAGAATTTTTGAAAACTGTGGTAACAAGGATATAGGTCTATAATTGTTGAACACACATTTATCACCATTTTTAAAAAGAGGAACGACCTTAGCTACTTTCATATTATCTGGAAATATTATAATATAATATGTTTGTGAGCCTGCAGCTCTTCAGTATTCACAACACCTCCACAGGGCTGGTGCACAGGGGGAGAGGGGGGTGTCAGCAGGGTGAGTGTGGGTGGTAGACCTCAGCTGGAGGTCAGGAGACGAGGCCAGCAGGGCAAACCCTGTGGCCACATCAGAACCGCACGGTTCCCCTCACAAAACTGCTGGAGTCTGAGCCACTTTCCACCCTCATTAATGTGTTTACTGCCCCCCCTGCTCCCGACCCTGACCTGGACTCCCCATCCAACCACCCTCATTAATGCCCATTATCAAAAGGTGCACAAGGGTGCTTTTGCTCAGAATCCGCTGTTTTGCTTGTGTATGTGCATTTGTCTGTCTGTTAGCAAAATATTTTATAAACCACTGTACAGGCTTTAATTAAACTCTTAGCCAGTAGTCTATGAACAGCTACACTTTTGGAGTCAACTCTGTTGCCACCACAGCCAACAAACTGAGACATTACAAGAATTGCATCAGTTTGCTGGATATTCAGCTAAAGTTAGGTGTGGTAGTAGCTGAGCGTAATCCATATTGCTCAAGATAACGCCTAAAATTAGCGGCGGCCCGTGAAATGTCCACTATTTCTCAATTTCTAAAAAAAAAAAAAAACTTTCCAAGTTCAAATCTGTTTATTTATGAAATTTATGAAATCAGAGTCCAGTAAAACACCACCAGTGACATTTAGTATATAAAATTATTAATGTTTGATCATTTTTTATAAGCAAATTAAAATAAATGTAGCCATCAGAGTCCAGTAAAACACCACCAGTGACATTTAGTATATACAATTATTAATGTTTGATCATTTTTATAAGCAAATTGAAATAAATGTAGCCATCAGAGTCCAATAATGTACAATAACCTGGAGGCTAGTGCTGGCATGCTAACTCCACAAAAAAAACAAAGAAAAAAACAAACTCACCAGTTCCCACTTGCAGTCAGCTGAGCTGAAGGCTTTTTTCACAAACAGAGCCATCTAAAAGTTGAGAGGTATATCAATCAGGAATGGTAATGTAATAATATAAGCCTTAGATAAAGACTAGCATTAGCATGCTAGCTCCAGAAACAAACTCACAGTTGACACTTTTAGAATAAACAGTCAGCTGAAGGCTTTTTCACAAACAGAGACTTCTAAAAGTTGAGAAGCATATCAGCCAGAAATGCAAATAGGCATTAGATAAAGGGCTTTCAATGATTTAAAACATACCTGAGCCAGCCTGCTTGAGTCACTGACTGCACGGCTAATTTCACAGACAAAAAAAAAGAAAAAAAGAGCGGAAGCACATCTGTATGTACAGCTCACATTGGATGTGACCAGGGCGCTGAAATATGCGCC
>JBBPBX010007420.1:48184-65366 GCA_038048925.1 Garcialebias charrua
AAAAAATAAAAATAAATAAATAAATAAATAAAAGTCCTCATTATTGTGTTGCCCCATAAATGAGTGGTTCCAACACTAGATGACTACCGTATTTTCCGGACTATAGGTCGCTGCTTTTTATCATTTTTGCATGCCCTGCGACCTATATTCAGGTGCGACCTATTTATGGCTTTTTATAAAATAAGCTGATTTGTAATAATTTATTAACAAAAATTAAACTGAGACACACTCTTACAATAATGTCAGCTAACAAATATATATTTTTTAGGTGTTTATCCTGCTAAAATTATTCATTTATTAAAGAAAAGTTCAGCTCAGACACATATTTGCTATAATTTTTATCAAACAAATAATTGTTTTTAAGTGTTAATCTTCTTAAAAGCCTTGCTGTGCGCTCCTGTGGAAGAGACATTTGCAGCAGAGCTAAACACGGTCCACATTTTGACGTAGGTGCGACCTATATTCAGGTGCGACCTATATATGGATTTTTCTAATTTTTTGGCAATAATTGGACAATGTGACCTATATTCAGGTGTGACCTATATTCCAGAAAATACGGTAGATACCTCTTCTTAAATGTCTTTCTTTTTTAACTCATGTTCTTGATAAGATGTCACAGCTTCCTCTCTTATCACGTCGCCCCCAAACGAGGGGTTCCCACGCTGCACGTGCAGAGGCCTTCTCCTGCTCCTCTTCCTCTGCCTCCTGTTCCGCATGCTTCAGGGTGATGGACGACAGCAACAAGCTGCCTGCAGTTTACGCTGGAGGTGCCAGGCGCCATTAGGGACCATTTTCTGCCCATTTGCCTGATAGCTGCTATCTCTTCTAGAGGTGATTTGCTCTCCTTCTCTGGACGGTGATGGATCCCCCATGGGCTCAGCGGTGGAGGAGATCAGTGAGAAGAGCAGAAGAAGCAGCAGCAAGGCAGATGTGCCAGTCAGCTCTCGACTATTTATCAACTGCTGGCGAAGGGGGGACATTTAAAGCCTAAATCACGGTGATTTACTTAAAGTGCTAATCTGGTTATCGCTTCAGGCTGCTGCCAACGGAGCATGAGGAGTCGCTGTGAGGTCACGGCCCACATTATTTCCACTCTCGTCTCCGAGTAGCCCCAAACACTTAAGGTTACCCTGTGTTTGCATTCTATCATTTCTCCATTCCCTCAGTGAAATCAACATGGCTTCAGGCTGTGCATAACCAGCTCACAAAGGGATTATGGGAAAAAAAAAACATGTTTCTGTGTTAATCTTATTTGTTGTGTATCCTTCTTAAAATGTCAATCCATGATGTCACATTTAAAAATAAAGGCCCAGCATTCCTTGAGGAATAATGTTAGTTAGCTTTTATGGGGGGTATTTTAAACTTTGATTGTTTGTTGAGAAATTACAGTACATAGTTATAGTGGGTTTAGTCACATTTTAAATAATATTTATTGGTTGATTATTTATTGAATATTTATTGATTTAAAAATATATTTATTATATATTATATTATATATTATATATATTTATATATATATTTTATTGATTTAAAAAAAGCATTTCGATACTATTGATCACACCATTCTCCTTGAAAAACTGAACAAATATGGTATTAGAGGACCAGCATTACAGTGGGTATCTAGCTACTTGAAAGATAGGAAACAATTTGTACAAATAAATGATGTAAGATCTGACCTCTGTAATATCACATGTGGAGTTCCCCAAGGCTCTGTACTTGGACCAAAGCTATTTATTTTATATGTGAATGACTTGGTAAATGTGTCAGGACTCCTTAAATGTGTACTTTTTGCTGATGATACCACATTTTTCTGTTTAGGTGAAGATATAGAACAAATGTTGGAATTGATAAAGACAGAATTTGTCAAGATACAAACTTGGTTTAAAATAAATAAATTATCATTAAATCTAGAAAAAACTAATTACATGATATTCAGTAATAAAAAGAAAACTGTTGATGTTCCACTCAAAAATTTTTTGGGTGTTATCGTTGATGACAAACTGACATGGAAACAACACATAAATTCTGTAAGAATGTGCTATCACATGATAATGTGATATTTCATGTGATCTTTTTGCACTCAGTGAGTGTGTTGGGATTTACTCTCAGCTACCACCACGCACCATTTTAGCTCAACATCAAACCAACTGTCTGAGTTGTAGCCATTTTTGTGGTTTCCCAGTTTGATTAGCTGTAGCAGTTATCTTGAATTGGATTTACTGTAAAAGCTATTCAGTTACAGATGTACATCCAATGATTAATTTCTGAGAGTTTTATTAAAATCTGTTGGGCGGTTCTTGAGGTATTTTGCTCACAGACAAGCAGGGTTGACTCTATTAATACCAAAGTTTTAAACAAGTCTCTTGTACGTTCAGTTATCTCTCTGAATACGAGTTGGAGATGGCTCACATCTATGACCAGAATCAGAATATCTTTATTGACATTGCACCGAGGTACAACGGGAATGTACGCACAGTCGTCCGAAAGCTGGACTAAGTGTACGAAGCTGCAGCTAATTATCAGCGCGGCCTTCTTATTCCTTATCAGAATAATAATCTTAGATATGAAAAGGCGAGAAGAACCATGAGGGTAGATAGTGGTATTACAAAAAAGATATTTTACATCTTGTCTATTAAGACACGATTTGAGACATCAAAAAACTCTACCAGCAAGCATAGTTAAGACAAATTACATATGCATTTGAGGTCGAGGTGGTGAGATTAGTCCATGAGCCTTCTTCAGAGGGTGGGTGCGATAGATGCAGTTTGTTGTCCTCGGTTACGCAGGAGAAATTTGAGAGTCGGACCATTTCCTGCGATTCTCATAAATCGCCTCCACCGAACGGTTAAGCTCATAAAGCAGCTGATTTAGCTAGGTCACGGCACGGATCGAACTTTCACACTGACTCAGAAGCTTAGCCATGGCCGTAACTGCCGCTGAAGTCTGTAGGGGTTCTAGGTCCACCAGCCATTCTCTCTCCAATCAGCGGCAACCAGCCACACCTGTTCCTGGTTTGTAGGACTACTCTGCCTGGGTATAAGAACCTCTGCCAGACATGCCTTCAGCGCCGGGACATTATCAAGCTATGGTAAAGTGTATGATCAGTCACCAGTCTGTTTGAAACCCTGTTTGTATCCGAAGAATGTTTTGATCTCCTACAGAGATATTCTTCCCTAACTCAGACAACCTGTTCCTCTCTCTCAGCCAAACACTCACCTTGCTTCTCCGTTCTGGACCGCCTGAAACCTTGGAACTCCTGGGACCTCTCTGGACTGAACTACAAGAAACACAGCAGTAAGAACAAGAGCCTCATCTTCATTAATCCATTGCTTCTAAAGACAATTCTGGATACTCACCTTGTCCCTGCCTTCTCTTTTTCAGTCTGGAGGATCTTGACCTGCAGCAACAAAATAAATTATTATTTTATAACTCCTGACTCTGTTCCTTCTTCTCAGTCAGCCACTTGGGGTCTACATGTCTAAAAATATGACAGAATGTCCCGGCCAAACAGACCCTCAAGGCATGACTGGGGAGGGACAGATCCAGCATTTTATCCAAGCTCAGAATAGACGCATAGAAAATCAGGAACAAGCTTTACAACGTATTTTTTCTCAGCAAGAAGCATCGCAAAACCACTTTCAGGAGCTTGGAAGCATGATTCATGCCTTACAACAACAAGTGGCGGCTCTTGTTCCCACGGCCCCGGTCCAGACCTCTCCAACTTCTCACCAGCCGGCAACCTCCACCTCAGCCCCCCTGAATGTTCAGACTCTTCGGGAACCAGACATCCGCCCCTCTGAGTTTTTTGAAGGTAACGCCAGCAAGTGTGGCGGTTTTTTGTTACAATGTAACCTAGCATTTAGCCGAGCACCGCTAACCTACACATCTAATGCTTCCCGTATCACCTATGTCGTCACCGCACTCAAGGGTGAAGCGCTTCAGTGGGCTCGCGCTTACCTGCAGAAACGTGACATGCAGTTCTTAACTTTTTCCACCTTTCTCGAGGAGTTTCGGCGTGTGTTTGATCATCCATTACAGCAAGAGGAGGCAACTAAAAAGATGTTCAAACTACGCCAAGGAGGCAGGTCCGTCGCCGAATTCGCCACCCACTTCCGCATTTTGGCGGAGGATTCCGACTGGGGTGAGGTCGCGCTAAAAGGCGCATTCATTAATGCCTTAAATAAACGAATCAAGGACCAAATAGCTACCAGAGAAGCACCAGCAAGCCTAGATGATCTGATCACGCTCGCCATTAGGGTGGATAATTGTTTTCGTGAAAATACGTCGGAGGACTACAATTCCCATGCATCCCCCGAAACCGGAAGTGCTCGTTCCGCACCGATAACTGCTCCGTCGGCTCCTGAACCGATGCAGATTGGGAGAACCAGACTCTCCCCAGAAGAGCGCCAGAGACGCATTGACCACAACGAGTGCCTCTATTGTGGTAGGAGGGGCCACATTGCTGCTACATGTCGCCTACGTTTAAACGAGAGAGCTCACCAGTAAACCAGGAGATTCTGGTGGGTATTTCTTCATTTTCTCCTGGCAATAATTTGTGTTTACCTGCAATCCTGTGCATTAACTCAACCAATTTTCCTGTCCAGGCTCTGGTTGATTCTGGGGCGGAGCAGAACCTGATCAGTAGGGATCTGACTGAGAAGCTACGGATACCTACCACAGCGCTTAATCCTGCTATCTCTGTGGCTGCCCTTACTGGACAAACTATCTCCTGTATTTCACAAAAAACAATAAAGTTCAAGTTCATAGTTTCTGGCAATCATCATGAGCAGGGTGAGTTTTTTGTTTTTGATTCTACCAAATCCCAACTGATTTTGGGTTATCCATGGTTAAAGAGACACAATCCACTCATTAACTGGTCTGAAAATAGAGTAGAAAAATGGGGAGACAACTGTTCCAGAGAGTGTTTACGTTCTGCCGTTTCTCCTGGGGTTTTTGACAAACAAGCAATTGAAGAGATCAACCTTTCTAATGTCCCCTCTGTTTACCATACTTTTGCTCCAGTCTTTAGCAAACAACAAGCTCTTTCATTACCCCCTCACAGACCATATGACTGTTCCATAGACCTCCTTCCGGGTGCTCCGCTACCCTCGAGTAGATTATATAATCTGTCCGGACCTGAGAGGGAGACTATGAGACAGTACATTGACGAGTCCCTTAAATCTGGCATCATTAGGCCGTCAACCTCTCCTGTGGGGGCGGGATTCTTTTTTGTTACAAAGAAAGACAAGACGTTACGACCATGCATTGATTTCAGGGGTTTAAACCAAATCACTGTCAAAAATAAATACCCATTACCCCTTATGGACTCTATGTTTGAGCAACTGCAGGATGCTGTCATTTTCACAAAATTGGACCTTCGTAACGCCTATCATTTGGTGAGGATCAAAGAGGGGGATGAGTGGAAGACCGCGTTCAAGACCCCTCTAGGCCATTTTGAATATCTAGTCATGCCGTTTGGATTAACTAATGCCCCTGCAGTGTTTCAAGCACTAATCAACGATGTATTAAGAGACTTCCTTAATGTGTTTGTGTATCTGGACGATATCCTCATTTACTCAAAGGATAAGGATCTACACCCAAAACACGTAGAAGCTGTACTTCAGAGGTTGTTGGAAAATCAACTTTTTGTTAAGAGTCAGAGTCAGAGAGTCAGAGAGTCTTTATTGTCATTTGCACCGCATGTGGTACATGTGATGAAAACGAGATTATGTACACGAGGTCCCAGTTACATCCAACAACAAATGAAAGAGAAAAACAGTAATAACATCTAGAATTAACTAAGAAAAACATCAACTAGTAATACACTAAGCCTAATATAGTGGGAATAAACAGCAGCACGAACATGAGTTTGTATGAGCAGATGGTCACAGATGAACACAGATAACACAGCAACAAGAAAACAGATCAGCATCAGCATGATGTGATATTTTGCAGTGTTTATTTTTTATTTTATTTTTATTTATTCATGAGTCTAACAGCCTCAGGGTAGAAGCTGTTCCTCAGTCTAGTGGTTCTACACTTGATGCTCCTCAACCTCCGTCCTGAGGGGAGTGGGGCAAAGAGTGAGTGTGCTGGATGAGTGAGGTCTTTCATGATGCAGGTGGCTCTTTTCCTGCATCTGGAGGTGTAAATGTCTGTGATTGTGGGGAGACTGACTCCAACAGACTTCTGTGCAGCCTTCACCACTCTCTGTAGAGCTTTCCTCTCTTCAACTGTGCAGCCTCCATGCCACACGTTGATGCTGGAGCACAGGACGCTCTCCACTGCACACCTGTAGAAGGAGGTGAGGACTGGGCTGCTCAGACCAGCTCGTCTCAGCCGTCTGAGGAAGTAGAGTCTCTGATGACCTTTCTTGATCAGGCTGGTGGTGTTGTTGCTCCAGCTGAGGTTATCATTCATGTGTACACCCAAGTATTTGTAGCTGGAGACCACTTCCACTGCAGACCCACCTATTTTCAGTGGGGCATGGGTGTGTTTGTTCCTTCTGAAGTCCACAATCATCTCCTTTGTCTTCTTCACATTCATGTGAAGATTATTCTCTTTGCACCAGCTCTCCAGGTGTTCCACCTCCTGTCTGTAGCTGGACTCATCATTGTTTGTGATGCATCCCACCACCGCTGTATCATCTGCAAACTTAACAATATGACAGCCTGGAAGTGTGGCTGTACAATCATATGTGAGCAGAGTGAACAGAAGGGGGCTCAGCACACATCCCTGAGGAGAGCCAGTGCTGAGGGTTATGGTGGAGGAGGAGAAGTTGTGGATCTTCACGGACTGTGGTCTGTCTGTTAAGAAGTCTAGTACCCAGTTACAAATAGAGGGGCTTAGTCCAAGTGTAGATAGTTTGTCTATCAGAGTTTGGGGGATCATGGTGTTGAAAGCAGATGTGAAGTCCACAAAGAGCAGACGCACGTATGAGTCCTTCTGATCCAGGTGGGTGAGAGCAGTGTGGACCACGGAAGAAATGGCGTCCTCTGTTGATCGGTTCTCACGGTATGCGTATTGATGAGGGTCCTCATTGATGTTGACGGTTGCCTTGATGTGGGACATGACCAGTTTCTCAAAACATTTAGCGACTATCGGGGTGAGGGCCACCGGTCTATAGTCATTCAGACCAGTCACTGTGGAGCTCTTTGGGACTGGGATGATGGTCGCGGTCTTCAGGCAGGTGGGAACTGACTCCAGTGCAAGTGAGGTGGTGAAGATGTCAGCCAGCACCTCACAGAGCTGGTCCGCACATTCCTTCAGAACTTTCCCTGGGATGTTGTCTGGTCCGGTTGCTTTATGAGGATTAATCTTTCTGAGACTGCCTCTCACTTCTGCTGCGGACACCCTGAGATGCTCTTCATCTGGTGATGAGGTGAGTCTGGTGCTAGCTGGTCTGTTTGGATCATCAAAACGTGCATAAAACTTATTGAGGGCATCAGGCAGAGATGGGTCCCTGGGGCATTGTTTGTTTTTGCCTTTGTAATCTGTTATGCATTTAATACCCTTCCACATGCTCCGTGGGTCTTGTGAGGTGAACTGTCCCTCGATCCTCTGTGCATACGTGGCCTTGGCCTTCTTAATGCCATCCTTCAGTTCATTCCTGCTCTTTCTCAGCTCCACTTTATCTCCTGACTTGAATGCAGTGTCTCTGGCTGCTAGCAAGGCGTGAACTTCTTTATTTAACCAGGGTTTCCGGTTCGGGTAGGATTTCACATATTTTTTTATGGATACATTTTCAGAGCATGTACTGATGTAACCCAGGACTGAGGAAGCGTACAGTTCCATGTCCACTGAACTTCCATCAGTGGCTGCTTCTCTGAAAACAGACCAGTTTGTCCTCTCAAAACAGTCTCTCAACATGGGGGAACTATCTTGAGGCCAGATTGTTATTTCTCTTTGTTCCGGCTTTGAGCGCCTGAGTGGGGGGAGTTCTCTTGGTGCCAGAATCAGAGGAGAAGGCGGAGAAATGCGAGTTCCATGTGTCTACTGTGTTTTTTCTTGGCTTTATTTTTGAGAGAGGACAGGTTCGTTCTGATCCCGACAAGATCAAGGCTGTTACGGACTGGCCTACTCCCCTTGATCGAAAACAGTTACAACGGTTCCTGGGTTTTGCCAATTTTTATCGGCGGTTCATTAAGAATTATAGCCAAATTGCATCACCACTTACTCAGCTCACCTCAACTCTTCATAAATTTGCCTGGACCCCAGCAGCAGAAATGGCCTTCCTAGAACTAAAACGACGCTTCTCTTCAGCTCCCGTTCTTGCCCACCCTGATCCACACAGACAATTTGTTGTGGAAGTGGATGCCTCGGACTCGGGTGTGGGGGCTGTGTTATCCCAGCGGGCAGCAGACGATGGGAAGCTTCACCCCTGCGCCTTCTTTTCCCGTCGTCTTTCTGCTGCTGAACGCAATTATGACGTCGGTAACAGAGAGTTGCTGGCCATAAAGTTGGCTCTCGAGGAGTGGAGACATTGGTTGGAGGGTGCAGAAATACCATTTGTTATTTTTACTGATCATAAGAACTTGGCATACATTCAGGGTGCTAAGAGATTAAATGCACGACAAGCCAGATGGTCTCTTTTCTTCGCCAGATTCAACTTTTCTATCACTTACATCCCGGGTACTCGCAACATTAAACCGGACGCCCTATCCCGCCAGTTCTCTTCATCCGAAACTTCTGATTCTCCTGTGGATATTTTGCCTACATCCTGCACAGTTGGAGCCATGACCTGGACCATTGAGAATGACATTCGAGAAGCACAACGACTCGAGCCGGACCCCGGTACGGGCCCTCCAGGAAGACTTTTTGTCCCTGCTTCAATGGTTGGTGAGGTGTTGCATTGGCTTCACACAGCAAAATTCACATGTCATCCTGGTATCACACGCATGTTGCACCTCACTAAAGAACATTTCTGGTGGCCCACGATGTCTAAAGACGTGAGGGAGTTTGTTTCTGCCTGTCCAACATGTGCTTGTAACAAACATAATACCAAACCCCCTGCAGGTCTCCTCATGCCTCTACCTTCCCCTGGTCGTCCATGGTCCCACATCGCCTTGGATTTTGTCACCGGTCTTCCTCTATCAGAAGGTAACTCTGTCGTTTGCACTGTGGTTGACAGATTCTCTAAAGCCGCTCACTTCATCCCTCTGACCAAGCTGCCTTCTGCATTTGAAACGGCACAGTTGGTGGTGAACCATGTTTTCCGTCTGCACGGTATTCCGCTTGATATTGTGTCTGACAGGGGGCCACAATTTGTCTCTCAAGTGTGGAAGGCATTTTGTGACGCTTTGGGTGCCACCTCCAGCTTGTCGTCCGGCTATCACCCCCAATCCAATGGCCAAACAGAGAGATGCAACCAGGACTTGGAGGCTGCATTACGGTGCGTGATTGATAATAACCCATCTTCTTGGAGCCGGTACCTACCCTGGATCGAGTATGCCCATAACTCTCAGATCTCCTCGGCAACTGGTTTTTCTCCTTTTGAAGCGTCATTGGGTTACTCTCCCCCACTTTTTCCCTCTCAGGACTTGGACGTTTCTGTCCCGTCGATTCAGCGCCATGTCACACGGTGCCGCCGAGTTTGGCGCCAGGCCAGAAAGGCGTTGCTCAGGACAGCATCACGAACTAAGAGGTTTGCTGACAGACACCGCTCGACTGCTCCGAATTACCGGGTGGGTGAGAAGGTATGGCTCTCTACTAAAGACATCTCTCTCAAGGATACACCCAGAAAACTTGCCCCCAGGTACATCGGACCGTTTCCCATTACGAGGATTATCAACCCTTCGGCCGTACGCCTGCAACTCCCGTCGTCTATGAAGATTCACCCAACATTCCATGTTTCTCTCATAAAGCCTGTTGTTGACAGTCCCCTGGTCCCTCTGTCCACGCCTCCCCCGCCCCCCCGCCTGATCAACAACTCGCCGGCGTTTACGGTCCGGCGTCTTCTGGATGTCCGACGGAGGGGCAGGGGGTTCCAGTACTTGGTGGACTGGGAAGGTTATGGACCTGAGGAACGTTCTTGGGTCCCCAGGGCTCACATTTTGGATCCTGGGTTGATTTCCTCTTTTTATAGGGCTCACCCTGAAAAGAGGATGGGATCGCCGAGGGGCGATTCTTGAGGGGGGGGTTCTGTAGGGGTTCTTGGTCCACCAGCCATTCTCTCTCCAATCAGCGGCAACCAGCCACACCTGTTCCTGGTTTGGAGGACTACTCTGCCTGGGTATAAGAACCTCTGCCAGACGTGCCTTCAGCGCCGGGACATTATCAAGCTATGGTAAAGTGTATGATCAGTCACCAGTCTGTTTGTTGAAACCCTGTTTGTATTCGAAGAATGTTTTGATCTCCTACAGAGATATTCTTCTCTAACTCAGACGACCTGTTCCTCTCTCTCAGCCAAACACTCACCTTGTTTCTCCGTTCTGGACCGCCTGAAACCTTGGAACTCCTGGGACCTCTCTGGACTGAACTACAAGAAACACAGCAGTAAGAACAAGAGCCTCATCTTCATTAATCCATTGCTTCTAAAGACAATTCCGGATACTCACCTTGTCCCTGCCTTCTCTTTTTCAGTCTGGAGGATCTTGACCTGCAGCAACAAAATAAATTATTATTTTATAAACTCCTGACTCTGTTCCTTCTTCTCAGTCAGCCACTTGGGGTCTACATGTCTAAAAATATGACAGTAAGATGATTTATTTGGGCAGTTATGTATTTAGGTTACTGTGTCTTTAAGAGATTTCTTCTTCGTGGGTTTTTGGGTGTGTTCAGACTGAGCGGGCGAAACAGCCGCAGATGCGGGCTGCGTTCATGAGGGAATGACGTTGTATTGAAGAGCTGAATAAAGTTCGTGCAGCCAAGCTATTCCCTTTCAGCGTGGTTACTCCTTCTCCACCCCACGACTATCGGATGTGTTTGTAACACTTCTCCACCTCAAGCGGTGGTGTTACACTGGTGGCAGCGGGTTTGTGGACACTTTCAGCGATTGGAGCGGTGAGCACACGCTTAGCTTGCTATTAGCCTGATAGCTAATGCTGCACACGCTGATAGGCGCATTTAGCTGCTGTTAAAGACGGATTTTTATTTTTTATTCCTCCAATTTTATTTTTTTTGCTACTAGTTACAACAACTAATATTCAGTGATGGAGAGTCATTTTTGGGAACAATTACCTTTTCATTCTGCTGCAGGCCGTGCTAGGCCACAGTACAGCCACCTTTTTGTGGGGGATGGAAAAGAAGATTTTTCAAAATGGTGCAGACGTTTCGAAGTGACTGTTGAGGCTGATCCTGATGCTACTGAAGACAGTTTGGCGAAACTGTTGCCTACATACTTGGGGGGAGCTGCTTTTAGTTACTGGGACAGTTTATCCGATGCAGTTAAAACAGACTATTCAGCCACGAAGGAAAAGCTGAAAAGCGTGTTTGGACAAACTGCTTATTTGTCGACTTTCCAGAGCTACATTAATGCACGCAGCCGCCTCCCTGGTGAAGCTCTCCCTGTGTTCGCTGCAGAAATTTGCCGTCTGGTCGAGGAAGCTTTTCCAACTTATGGCGATAATGCTAAACAGGGAGAAAAATTTAGACGCTTTATTGCTGGACTTGACCCATACCTCCAACTGCGATGTCATGAGCAGGGGGTTAAAACATTGGAGACTGCGCTACAGTTGGCTATTCAAATTGAAGCTGCTCACCAAGCTACTAGAGTGCTCACATCCCCAGCTCCGGTGCAGTCTTCTTATACACCAGCTTACCCTGCTGTCTCACCTGGGTGGTCTACTCAGCTCCCTTCACCTGCTCCTCAAGGAGTCCACTCAGCTACGGGGGATGATTTCAAGAAAATGGCAAAGATGATCGAAATGCTGACGGAAAAAGTGCAACAGCTACAAATGACGGTTGACCGCCAGCGTGAGGACGCATATCGACAGGACAGGCGGGATTATGGATTTCGTCATCGGAGCTCCGCTTCGGCTGGACGAGGTGAGGGCAGATATTCATCGGATGACTACCATCTGTCACCTCCACGCCGCAGAGACTCATCGGACGACCGGAACACACATCGCCGCAGCTCCTTCCGCACATCACATGACGAGGAACGCAACCAACGGGAGTCACCTGCTCGAACCAGCTCATCTGAACGCTACTCGCAGGGCTACAACGCTCCAAACAGGGGCTATGCTAGCCGTGGTCGCTCTCCGGGCCGCTATGAAAGTGGCCGCCTTCATCGCTCTCCCAGTCCGGCCCGGGTACGGTTCCAGTCCCCTGCACGTCAATACCGGGAGCAGGGAAACTACAAGTAGCTGACAATGAGGGCAGATTGTCAGCTACCAACTTCTCTTTGGCCCAGATGGACAACGACATTCACCCTGACACAGGTACTACTGACAGCTTGTGTGTGACTGATGTAGACAAAAGATATGTGTCAGTTGTTATTGAGGACACTGTGGTGCATGCTTTTGTTGACACAGGGGCTGACGTTTCTATTATTAGTGAGACTTTTAGAATGGCTACACCTGCTCTTCAGAGAAAACCCATTATGAAACGGTTTATCCCTCTCACTGGGGTCACAGGTGATCCCCTTGACTCTGTAGGCTCCATTTATGTGAACCTAAGTATTGCAGGTGAGCCCATGACACATACACTTCAAGTAGTCAGAAACTGTACTAAACCAATCATTTTAGGTTGGGACTTTATGGTGGCAAATGGCATTACTGTTGACACTCGCACCATGACATGCAATATAGTTGGTACGGCTGTACCACTAGTTTGTCCACATTTGTACATTCCCTACCTGACTGCGGTGACAGTGGCGTCCACAGTTGCCATTCCGGCTATGTCAGAGAGGGTCATCACAGCTAATCTTGATGTACTCCTCAAAGGGTTTTTACCTAATGGTTACATTGGTGTGTTCGAACCACATTATACAGATCAGTCTTCTACTGGTATGGCATGGACTGTGGCGAGGGTAGAGCATGGTTCTATTTGTATGAATGTGGCTAATGTTTCACATAGTGAAGTTATGCTACATGATGGTACACAGGTGGGACATTTCCATGCTATCTTGGCAGGGGGCCAGAGTGAGTTCACCATTATGGATGGTTCTATTGGTAATGTTAATAGACAGATACCTGACAGTCCGGGTGCAACTCCTATTATAGATGACACAGATTCAGACCTGACGCCATTGCAGAAAACACAACTGTCGGACACTTTGACTTCTTTTGCAGATGTGTTTAGTCAACACCCACATGCCTTTGGTAGAACTGACATAGTCACACACAAAATCATTACAAACTGTCACACCCCAGTCTCTCAGAGAGCCTACCGCATCTCTCCAGTCATGAAGGCTGAAATCTGTCACCAAGTGGAAGCACTTAAGGCGCAAGATTTGATAGAGGACAGCTCGAGCCCCTGGGCCAGCCCAGTGGTGATGGTGAAAAAGAAAGATGGCTCATATAGATTTTGTGTAGATTTTCGAAAACTGAACTCTGTCACTATTACTGACGCCCACCCCCTACCAAGAGTAGATGACAGTTTAGACGCGTTGTCTGGTTCGCAGTACTTTTCTACCATGGACATGTCTAGTGGGTACTGGCAAGTACAAATGGATCCTGCAGACAGACAAAAGACTGCATTTACTACAGGTGATGGCTTGTACCAATTTAAGGTCATGCCCATGGGACTCAAAAACGCACCTCCAACCTTTCAAAGGCTCATGGAGCTGGTTCTGCGAGGTCTACACTGGACAACTTGTGTCATTTACTTGGATGACATCATTTGCATGGGAAAAACATTTGAAGAACATCTAGGCAATCTCACAGACATTCTCACTCGCTTCAGACAAGCAGGGTTAAAGTTAAACCCTAAGAAATGTGACTTCTGCAAACCTGCTGTGAAGTACATGGGACACATTGTGTCTCGAGAGGGACTGACGGTGGACCCAATCAACAGTGAACGCATTAGTGACTGGCCTGTTCCACGTTCGCCGACAGAGGTACGTGCCTTTTTGGGACTGTGCTCATATTACAGACGTTTTGTGCATCAATATGCCTTTATTGCTCAGCCTTTACATAGACTTACCCAAAAACAAGTTGTGTTTGAATGGAAAGATGACTGTAGCACAGATTTTCAAACACTTAAGAAGGCACTGACTTCTCCTCTAATAATGGCATTTCCAAACTTTGATGAACCATTCATTTTGAGCACAGATGCATCTAATTTGGCAGTTGGTGCAGAACTATCACAGATACAACAGGGACAAGAAAGGGTGGTGGCATTTGTAAGTCATGTACTGTCAAAAACAGAGAGAAAATGGTCTACCTATGACAAAGAACTGTATGCTATTGTGTGGTCAGTCAGACACTTTAGACATTACCTGAGTTGCAATCCTTTCACCATTATTACTGATCCGCTCATTCTCAATCAGTTCATCTGGACAATTTCTTTTTAGTAGAAACGTTTCACCCTCACTCCAGAGGGCTTCGTCAGTCAGAGCAGTCCAAAGCAAACTGAAGCTACCCCACCAAGTAAACAACTTAAGTGGACCAACCAGTTTGCTGTAGCCAAGATGGTTTCTGGGGGCTTGTCCCTCGTCGACTCCTCCCAGGCAGGCAGACATGTCCAAAGTGGTTCAAGACCAGAAAGTTCATTCTCAATAGTCCAGGTATCAAATCCGCTCATTCTCAATCAGTTCATCTGGACAATTTCTTTTTAGTAGAAACGTTTCACCCTCACTCCAGAGGGCTTCGTCAGTCAGAGCAGTCCAAAGCAAACTGAAGCTACCCCACCAAGTAAACAACTTAAGTGGACCAACCAGTTTGCTGTAGCCAAGATGATTATTACTGATCATCGTCATTTGCTTAGTTTAAGGAAAATGGACATTACGCATGACCCTACAGGACGCAGGGGTCGTTGGGCGTTGGAGCTCGATCCGTATCAATGGACAATCACTCACAAAGAGGGTAAGAAACACACAAATGCAGATGCCATGTCACGGATACCATTGGGACAGGACTCTATTGAGATGACAAGTACGACGCTACCTGAAGCTCACTCTTCGCCTAGTGATACAGGACAATCTGTCTCACTGTCTGAGGCGAGGGGTAATGATGAGGGGTCATGCTCGACCCCTGAACATTTAGAGAGGACCGATATGGTACCAAAAGTTTGTTGTGTGGACACTGATAGGACACATGTGAATGTGGGGTTTGACACATTACAACAGACATTATCTGCCCATAACGTGGACATTGTAAATGCGCAACTTGCTGATCCTGTTCTCGGGGAAGTGCATAATTGGGTTAAAAACAAGAAACGTCCCTACCTCAGACAGGTAAAAGGTAAAATGCAGAGGAAACTATGGTGGCAGTTTCATAACTTGTTGCTATGTAATAACTTGTTGTGTCGCAAAGGTCAAACACCGCCTGGGAAACCTGAGGTTTATCAAGTGTTAATTCCAGTGGCACTGGTTACAGAGACAATGCAATTTTTTCATGGTAATCCATGTTCTGGTCATTACAGTGCTGAACGAACATTTAAGAAAGCATTGACAGTGTGTTATTGGCCAGGAATGAGATCTGATATTGAGCAGTTCTGTAACTTGTGTAAGACATGTGAAGCTTTTAGGAGGGTTGTACCAAAGCACAGAGCTCCTTTACAATCTATTCAGACTGAAAGACCATTTCAGTTGGTCTGTACGGACATTACCGAACTGCCAGTCACATCTGTGGGAAACAGATATGTGCTTGTGGTACAGGACCATTTCACCAAGTATGTGAATGCATATGCTATGGTTGATCAAAGGGCTGCCACGGTAGCACAGTTACTCTGTGAAAGGTATATCCCTGAACATGGTGTCCCTGAGGAACTGTTGTCGGATCAGGGACGACAATATGAGTCAGAAATTATACAAAACATTTGTCAGAAACTACAGATGACAAAGAAAAGGACCTCCCCATATCACCCAAGAGGGAATGGTATGGTGGAGAGATTTAACAGGACTTTGAAAGAACAGTTGGCTCGACTCATCCAGGACTATGGGGGTGAGTGGGACCACTACCTTCCTGCTGTGGTGCTTTCATTCAACTCTACGCCACACTCGAGCACAGGGTATTCTCCTTATTTCCTTGTGCATGGCAGAGAGCCCAGACTACCGGCTACTGTTCATGTTTCATCGCCGACAGTTTCTGATAGTCCGACTAACTATGGTGCAGAACTGGCTCGACGGATGGACGCTGCTTTTGAGACTGTTTTTCTACATCGTGAAGAACAGAGACAAAAACGAGAATACTACTACAACAAGGACACAAGGTTCAGGCCATACGTTTGTGGTGATCTGGTATGGATGGATGATCCCACCACACAACGACAGAAGCTTTCTCCAAACTGGACTGGACCATATAAGGTTGTATCTGTGGACGACAAAGGGCTCCTTTACAAGCTGGTGGATGTGCAACATCCTCAGGCTGCGACCAAGGTCATCCACTATGATCGGTTGAAACCTTATCGTGGTTCCACAGACTCATTACTAATGGAGGGCAATCAATCTGTCCCAATGCCAAACATGAACATGCTGCCGAAGTACACAGCTTTGTCTGGCTCATTGCCCTTGATCTTTGGCCAAACACCGCAGACTGCAGAAACTGCGAGGTCATTGACACTTTCACCAAGGAGACAAACTGGACCAGTTTCCCAGCAGCCGGCGCAAACACCTCTTAGCTTGCCGCCCTCTGAGGATGCAGTTGTCACCAGGTGTGGGCGCATTGTTCGGAAGCCATGACGACTGTTGTCGTGACAAAGTTAAAAAAAAAAAGTTCTATGTGTGGACTTTGTTGTAAGTTTTGTTGTTCTGAGATTGTGTTTTGGGAAGATGATTTATTTTCTTTTATTGTTATTATGGTTACCTTATTTTGAAATGAGGACATTTCATTTAAAGAGGGGGAAGTATGTAAGATGATTTATTTTGATTTGTTTTGATGTAAGATGATTTATTTGGGCAGTTATGTATTTAGGTTACTGTGTCTTTAAGAGATTTCTTCTTCGTGGGTTTTTGGGTGTGTTCAGATTGAGCGGGCGAAACAGCCGCAGACGCGGGCTGCGTTCATGAGGGAATGACGTTGTATTGAAGAGCTGAATAAAGTTCGTGCAGCCAAGCTATTCCCTTTCAGCGTGGTTACTC
>JBBPBX010007421.1:0-39477 GCA_038048925.1 Garcialebias charrua
AGGATTTATGTTTTTCAGGATCATCTTGACAATGTCCTCATCTTCAATCTGGGGTTTCCAGCGTCTGCACAAAGATTGGTACATATATATGAAATCTCTGATGCTCTCATTCTCTCCTTGAACTCTGGTCCTCACTCGTTCTGCCAGCTCGTCCTCATAGTCCTCAGAGAGAAAAGCGGCCTGAAACTGCTTTTGAAAATCAGCCCAGGTATTAACCTTGTATCTGGCTACATCCCACCAGTCTCTGGCTGTGCCATGCAACACATTCCTTAATGTAGCCATAAGTTCTTCATCTGTTAATGAATTTAGAGCCAAATAATCCTCACACCGTTCCAGATATTGTAGAGGATCAGGGGGGTCTTCTAATTTTCCATACGTTGGAAACAATAATTTCACAGGGCTTTTCCCCTGGTCTCGACTCCTGTTTAGTAAAAAGGTGGTGCCACCTGGTGCTATACCAGGCCGAACAGTAGATTCCATCCGGGGTTTGTTGGTAAATGTTATTGATTTTGGTACACCCTGATACATTATTGTGGTCTGATGGCAGGTCTGAACTGGTTGGATTTTTGTGACTATTTCCTCTGTTACAGATTTGATGGTGGTTTGACATGCTGAAATCTCCCCCTGCAAGCGGGAAACCTCTTCTTGAAGAGCAGAGATGCTGGCTGTAACTGGGGTGAGAAGGGATTTGAACTCCTCTAGTAGCTCAGACTGATGGTGTTTCAGTCTCCATCCAAGAGCGGCTTTCGTTTGTGAGAGTATGTATTCCAACTGTGCATCCATCCGTTTGTATTGTTCTTGTCCATGGTCTTGAATTAATTTTTTCACGCTTTTTATTGTTGCGTCCCTCATATTGCTCATCTCCCATCTAACACTGGTTTTTATTTCCTCTATGGCAGTTTTTAACTCCGTTTCTGGAACATCAGGTGCAGCCAGTGTTTTGTGTTGGGCTTGAGAAGGAGGCTGTGGTACCAAAGGGGAATCCAACATCAAATCCAGCTTGGTTAATTCCATGTCCAGGAGAGAGTATGCTGTGGAGCATATAGGGGTCATCACCTTTGGGGAGGTGGAAGTGATTGGAGGGTGATCTATTTTGTTTGCTTCTGTGCTCATTTTATTTTTGTTTTTAGTTTTTATATTTATTTATTTATTTTTCAATGCTGATCATAAAGTTGTCATTCAAAAAACTGTCCCATCTGGGGTGCCATTTTTTATGTGACGGTTTTACAAAAGTTGGTTTATTAAAAAAGGGTGCCAGCCAGGTATCCCTCCTGACAGTTAGGATTAACACTTTGAATTACTTTTGTATTATTATTTTTTTTTAAACCTGTCACACAAGGACCATCCACTTTAATGGTGTTGACCCTTTAACACCTTGAATGACAAAATATATATACACTTTTTTTTTCACACAAAAAACAAACAAAACAATCTTTTTTCTTTTACACAAAAAACAAACAAAACATCAACATCATTTCTCTTTTTTTTTTTCTTTCAGGTTTATATTTTTAAATGTCCATAAACAAAATAAACACAAATCCCCCCCTCAAAAAAAAAGTTCTTAAAGTCTTTTTTCTTGTCTTCCACAATCAAACAGGTCAAGGCTCCCATATATTTACTGCCCCACAGCAAGAGCTGTGGAATAACAAAAAACAATAATAATCAGGCCCAAGTGCCATTTAAATGCTCACAATAAAAAGCAGGAAAAAGAATAAATAGACTTACAGATCTCAGATAAAGCAGAATCAGGAATCCATAGGTTGTTTTGTTTTGTTTTATCATCTGTAATGAAGAAATGTAATATTTTGAAATCACTATGGGGCGTAACTGATTATTTTGTAATAATATTAAATATTTAATTCTGTGACTTACGAGCAATTAACTGGGTGACGTCACACGCTTCCAGGATCTCCGGATTCACGTCGGAGAGCGCACAGAGTAGATGCACGTTTCCCTTTTGTTTGGTTTTTTTTCGGTCCACGGTGATGGTTTTAGCAGGAAGTGAAGGGATTTGGAACAGCCGAGGGATCGCACAGCCTCGGATTTAAGTTTAATTGTTTGACCAGGGATGCAACACTGGCAGAATCGTGGCAGCTGTTGCTGCTTGTTTTAGGTCTGGAGATAAACTGCCAAAACTGGAAGAGCAAACTGCCAATCAGGTGAGTTCACAGCTGTGATCCAGGTGCGTCTTTAAGTGTGGCAGGATGGGAGGGGCCAAGTGAGAACAAAAAGTAATGGGCCTCATTCATGAACCGTTCGTACGCACAGATTTGTGCTTAAACTGTGCTTACGAGTGATTTAGGATCATTTGTGGCATCCAACAATATTTTCGTATCCTAGGATTTTTTTCAGATACGAACAAAATCTACGTGTGGTCCGGACCTGTCGTATATTTTACGAACAATAGTCTGCTGGCCTTTTCTCCACTAATAACCTCATATTTCGTTATTTAGAGAATATTTAGAGCATAAAAACAATTAAATGCAACGACACATATTGGTTAAATTAAAATGAAGCGGCTTCAAACCCCCCCCCCGCACCCCCGCCCCTCGTCCACCACCGCGCCACCTGCGCGTGGGCGCCCGTGCCCCGGGGTTAATAAAAATCACGCACCACCACGCCATGCGCCACCCTCGGCGCGACCACCTCCAGCCGTGCCACGCTCAGCGCGACCACCTCCAGCCGTGCCACGCTCAGCGCGACCACCTCCAGCCGTGCCACGCTCAGCGCGACCACCTCCAGCCGTGCCACGCTCAGCGCGACCACCTCCAGCCGTGCCACGCTCAGCGCGACCACCTCCAGCCGTGCCACGCTCAGCGCGACCACCTCCAGCCGTGCCACGCTCAGCGCGACCACCTCCAGCCGTGCCACGCTCAGCGCGACCACCTCCACCCGTGCAACGCTCAGCGCGACCACCTCCAGCCGTGCCACGCTCAGCGCGACCACCTCCAGCCGTGCCACGCTCAGCGCGACCACCTCCAACCCGTGCAACGCTCAGCGCGACCACCTCCAACCCGTGCATCGCTCAGCGCGACCACCTCCAACCCGTGCCACTCACGGCGCGAGCACCTCCTCCTGCTGTCATGTCGGCACAACATTCCTTGACCACCTCCTGACCACCTGCTGTCCGTGCTGCGGCGAGACGTTTTTCTGAAGCCATTTTCAGATCAAACCATTTATTCTTGATGTCTGATACAGTATGACCCACGGGAGAACATGCACCATATTAATATGAAGTGAACTGTAGTTTCGAGACACTTTAAACAACATGTCCTCATCCCTACTCGTCATATATAAAATGCTTCTGTTCAAGAACACATCCGACACTTGCGG
Source organism: Garcialebias charrua (assembly GCA_038048925.1). Taxonomy (NCBI): domain Eukaryota; kingdom Metazoa; phylum Chordata; class Actinopteri; order Cyprinodontiformes; family Rivulidae; genus Garcialebias; species Garcialebias charrua. Next base: position 3,334 of record JBBPBX010007421.1, read on the forward strand.
GGGGGGAGCGGGAGCGGGGGGGGGGTAGCAGTGCGCGACCACCTCCAGCCGTTCTGAGCAGAACTCAGAGCGTAAAGTTCTTCTTTTTACTTCTTGAGTTTGAATGAATGGACACTTCCTGCTGTCAGAGGCAGGAAACTAGATCCTTATATGGTGTTTTGAGGGGTGGAATTTATGTAAATGACATTTCCGCGGGCACGCGCAGCTGATTAGAACAGGTGGGATTCATCATGTTTACGCAGCCATTTACACACGTTTCCTCATCATAGAAGAGTTTGTTGGATCTGACGTGGCATGTTCTTACGAACGCTTCGTAAGAACAAAAGTAGGAGAAACGTAGGATTAGAATACGAACAGTTTCATGAATGAGGGCCAATGAGAGCAGCTCTGAAAATGAGCAGGCTGTCACAGTGTTTCCTGGTTAAAACACATCAAGATAGTACCTCTCCTCATCCTCCATTTTCTTTCATCCTCCATTTTCTTCCTCTTAAACTTTCTTACTTTAAGCCAGCAAACTTAAAGGTCCACCGACGTGATTTTTTACTATTCATAAAATTGCTCAAAATATATATATTTTATCATTTAAATATGTTCCTTTATGCAAACAAAATGATAAATCACTTTAATTTTGCTTTAAAAGTGATTTTGAACTTCAAGCCGTGTTTAATCATGGGAAATCTGATTACACCCGAACGCACCATCTGTGATGTCACACCGGGCAGAGCTCTGGGCTTGTCACAGTGCGTAGGTATGAGCAGCTCGACATGAAGGTAAGTCTGATACAGCATCAGACCTAAATTAGATCCTGTTGTTTCTTGTTCCATCACCCAAACTATTTTCTGCTTCCCAAAATGAAGACAAATAGCTCAAATCTTCACATAGATTGCTAAATTCGTCGGGTTTTAAATGGTCCGCTATTAAAGAGACCAGAGCCCTCTGCCCAGTGTTACATCACAGATGGTGCGTTCGTGTGTAATTGGATTTCCCATGATTAAACACGGCTTGAAGTTCAAAATCACTTTTAAAGCAAAATTAAAGTGATTTAGCATTTTGTTTGCAAAAATGAACATATTTAAATGATAAAATATATATATTTTGAGCAATTTTATGAAAATTAAAAAATCATGTCAGTGGGGCTTTAAGTTAAATGTCTGCAGAGTATAAGTTATTATAAGATCGATAACTTGTGTCCTGTTGTTCCTATGAAATTACGGACGAGTGTTTCATCTGTGCTGAAGTTAATTATAGGAAACCTGATCACTCAATCATGTAAATATGTTGTGATGTAATTTATGATTCTGTTAAATGGTTCAGTTCTGCTATACCAACATAAGTTAACATTTCATGTCTTTACATCTCACCTCCAAGGCACAGTATTATTTGGTATTAAACTGAAAAAGAGAGAACTTTGAGATTTTTATTAATGAAAAGTGCGGTATAAATTGAATGTATTATTATTATTATTATTAGAACTCGTTTTAATATTGATGATAAGTTTGTGTCAGATAAAATCTACTCAATCTTTCATCTGGAATATTGTACAGTCAGCAAAACTGACCGGTGCAATATCCCTACAGATGACATATTTGGATTTCAGCAGAAAATATCACAGTTTTGAAGAATTGAAATTCTTCTAAAACTAAACTACTACATGGGAAAGTAATATTACACTACTTTAATTACTAAAGGCAATGAGTTTGTGATGTAGCCTGGACTGTGTTAAATAGCCATTATTTGGAAGAGGTGTCGATTTGTCTCCTATTCTGAATATTTCACAAATTGGACATATACAGTATGTAGGTCTGTTTGTTTTGTCTTAGTTGTTAGATGTTTGCTATATTTAGTTTTGGTGTTTGTATAGTGTACTTTTAAATTCATAGTGTACAGTATATAAGTCTTACTCTGTGTTTTTACAATATACACAGGAGTTACATTCCAGAGAACCCCACTGTAGGTGAAAATCTACAAAGTAGCAGCTATGTTTTTTTCAGTATTTACATACTGTATATAAGATGATGAAGAAGACGAAGGAGATGGTTGTGGATTTCAGACAGAGTAAACCCCCCACCCCACCCCCCCACTCCTGAACATAGGAGGATCTGTGGTGGAAGTGGTCACCAGCTACAAGTATTTGGATGTGCACCTAAATGATAACCTCAGCTGGGCAAACAACACCACCAGCCTGATCAAGAAAGCTCATCAGAGACTCTACTTCCTCACACGGCTGAGGAGAGCTGAACTGGGCAGCTCAGTCCTCACCTCCTTCTACAGATGTGCAGTGGAGAGTATCCTGTGCTCCAGCATCAACGTGTGGCATGGAGGCTGCACAGCTGCAGAAAGAAAAGCTTTGCAGAGAGTGGTGAAGGCTGCACAGAAGTCTGTCGGAGTCAGATAGAGTGATGCAGGAAGAGGGCCAGCTGCATCATGAAGGACCCCACTCACCCAGCACACACATTTTTTGCCCCGCTCCCCTCAGGCAGGAGGTTGAGGAGCATTAAGTGTAAAACCACTAGACTGAGGGCCAGTTTACACGGCGCGTATTTTGAGTGTAACCGCTACTTTTTCTTTGCGACTTTGCTTATCGCCTACACGACGCTGCTGGCCCCCCTCGATGACACCGATACTTTTCTGACCCTGCTCTCAAGGTGGAACTTTTTCGCTGACCCCCCGCTGATAATGTAAACATCTCCCGTGGAGCTTTTGTGTCAACCACATGCGCGCAGCCCGCATGCGCGTGGACAGTCTGACATTTCACGTGTCACGTTGCAAAATATAACAGTTTAACAATAATAAACAGTATTTATGTTGGCGTGGGAGATGTAAATTTATCTGAACTACAGTATCTATCTGGACTCGTTACATTTTTTAAACAGTGCGTAACGTGCTGTGAAAATGAAGACAGCAGGTTTATTTTTTATTTATTTATTTATTTATTCAGCACCAAAGTTTAAACACAAACACTGAGAATTAAACTGAACACACTATTAAAACACGTGAACCGAACTGTAACTATGTTAATGAACTGGACTCGTGCTGTGTGTTCATCTGGACCCATCAGAACCGCCGAACCGTCTGCCTGCTGGAGCGACAGCTTCTCCACCTGACAGAAATAAATAAATAAATAAATAAAAACTCAGTTGTTGTGTGATCAAAGTAAACACAAGCAAACATTATATTAAGAACGTTGATTTACCTGCTGTAAGTCAGCTGTTTATCACGCTGGAAAGTCCGGTTCTGGTCCACAGTCCACTCAGCGGTTCTGGTTCTGGTCCACAGGCTCAGCGTGTGTGGTGTGCAGCTTGTTAGATGAAGAGAGTCCCACTGACTCAAATCTGTTGACTCTTATCCAAATTCCAGCTTTAACTTGTTGTTAACTTGTTGACAACAACTTGTAGTTAGCTGATTTTAGCCAGAGAGGAAAACAGACAAGGCAGCTGGTCTGTTTACCTCAGGCAGCGCATGCGCAGTAGTGAAGGTTCCAAAAATCACAGCGCCATCTAATGGCCCAGCATGGTAACTACAATGAAATCATGAGGACGGGGGGTGGAGGGGGAGAGAGTCGTATCCACAGAATTCGACCGTGTCAATGCAAAACTTTTCACCTAATTAACATACCCAAAACATCCGTTTCCCCCACACAGTGTCCGTGTAAACAGGGCCTGAGTAACAGCTTCTACCCTGAAGCTGTTAGACTCATAAATCCCTATCAGGATTATGACTGTGAAAAAATAAATCACTGTATTGCCACTGTGATTGGTGATATGTGCTGCTGATTATCTATGCTGCTGAGCTCATGTTGCTGATTATTTCATGCTGCTGTATTCATTCATTCATACTCATCTACCCACAAAGACTCATATTCATGCTGCTGTTGTTCAGTGTATTATTTTACATTATTAGTGAGTAACGTATACATTATCTTAGATCTTTTAGCGTAACTTTTTTTGTTCGTTAAGTTTATATATTAGTTTATATCTTAGATCCTTATACTGTATCCTGTTTCTTTTTTAAATTTTATATTTTTGCTATTGTTGGATGTAACTGGGACCCTGTGTTCATAATTTCGTTCTACCTCATGTACCACATGTGATGCGAATGTAAATAAAGAACCTTGAACCTTGATATATATTGGGGCTTTATAAACCCCTCCCACGCTCTTTTAAACACTTCATGTGGCAGCACGGTGGCACAACTGGTAGAGCTGCTGCCTCTCAGCGAGAAGGTTGCCGGTTCAAATCCCGGTCCGGGGGCCTTTCTGGGTGGAGTTTGCATGTTCTCCCCGTGCATGCGTGGGTTTCCTCCGGGTACTCCGGTTTCCTCCCACAGACCTGAGTGAAGTTGGCCCCCCCACCTTCTCGAAATCACACAAAATTGGTGGCAAACGTTTGTGCTGGTTTGTGCTGCAAAAATTTTCGTTTGTGCCGCTATCATTTTAAAGTTATAAAGAAATGTTTCTAGAGGTCATCAAAGGTCAACCAGCCCCCCCACCTTCTTCAAATCAAACAAAATTGGTGTCAATCAACTCGGCTACGTTTGTGCTGGTTTGTGCAGCAAAAAAATTTGTTTGTGCTGCTTTGGCTTTGAAGATATTAATGAAAGTGTAAAGGTCAAAAGGTCAACCAGCCCCCCCACCTTCTCTAAATCATACAAAATTGGTGTCAATCAACTCGGCTACGTTTGTGCTGGTTTGTGCAGCAAAAATTTTCGTTTGTGCCGCTATCATTTTAAAGTTATAAAGAAATGTTTCTAGAGGTCATCAAAGGTCAACCAACCCCCACCTTCTTCAAATCAAACAAAACACCAATTTTGTTTTATTTTATAAAAGTGGGGGGTCTGGTTGACTTTTGACCTTTAAACTTTCATTAATATCTTCAAAGCCAAAGCAGCACAAACCTGCACAAACGGAGCACTAAAAAAGTAGACCACTTTGGTTTGATTTGGAGCAAGTTGTGTGGGATGTGACCTCTGGATGACCTATAAATAATTTTTAATATCTCATAAAACAAAGCAGCACAAATGAAAATTTTTGCTGCACAAATCAGCACAAACGGAGCACTAAAAAAGTAGACCACTTTGGTTTGATTTGGAGCAAGTTGTGGGGATATGACCTCTGGATGACCTATAAATAATTTTTAATATCTCATAAACCAAAGCAGCACAAATGAAAATTTTTGCTGCACAAACCAGCACAAACGTAGCCGAGTTGATTGACACCAATTTTGTTTGATTTGAAGAAGGTGGGGGGGCTGGTTGACCTTTGATGACCTCTAGAAACATTTCTTTATAACTTTAAAATGATAGCGGCACAAACGAAATTTTTTGCTGCACAAACCAGCACAAACGTAGCACAAACGTTTGACACCAATTTTGTGTGATTTCGAGAAGGTGGGGGGGCCAACTTCACTCAGGTGATGGTTGTTTGGTGTGAGTGAGACAGGTCCCTCTTGTAAATGAGTCCCCGTGACTCAACGAGGCTAGCCTGTATAAATAAAGGTTGAATGAATGAATGAATGAATGTGCTCTTAAACACTCTGGTGATGGTGATAAAGATGATGACATTGAGATGAATATAAAGTACTGCACAGCATGTACAGTACACACAATATAAAATGTCAGGTTTTAACAATCTCTGATACAGTAAAGCAGCAAGAAGTGAACCGCGATATAGCGAGGGACATCTGTATTTTAGTTTTAAAGTTTTTCAAATAAAATATTCAGACATTTTTTTGAGAGTGTCTGAGATGGTACATGCCATGGGAATCTAAATTATATGTCACGGCAGAGAATGTCTGCACCGCAGGTGTTGGAGGGAGTGTGGGGATGCAGACTCGGGCTGGGAAGGGGGGGTTGTACCACCGTGGTTGTTTGCCCAGGGTACCAAACAAGCTAGGACCACCCCTGTTTGATGATTTTGCTTTTTTGTTTTTGTGTGATGAGAAAGAGGCAAAACTGCCCACAGGTCAGATTTTGTAGATTCGTACGAGATTGCATTTTCAATAAAATCCAAGCACACAGGACCCAAGGCGAAATAACCATTCTTTTGTTAAGCAGGTAGGTTTTTATGTTCTAAAACAGGCAGTCGGGAAATGGGTGTGAATTAATGTTTCGCAGCCTGTAGAGGTAAAAATAAGCAGCAGCAGATGGAGACAGCAGGCAGATCGGTGGTGATAAAACTCTCACACTGCAGTCAGAACATGTTGACTTCTTTTATTTTGTTGTTTTTATTGTTATCTGGGAGTGTCGTCATCCCATTTAAATGAACAATGAAAGTACAAAGGAAGTTGAGTCAGCAGCGAACAATGAATTTGAGTTCATTTGAAACCATCTGGTTTTCTTAATTAAAACCAGGTGGTGAGGAGTGACAGGCTCCTGCAGAAGATCTGACTTCTGAAAGCTGACAGAGCCTGTCGATGCTGTTGTGTTGTCTTTCATGCATTTCTCAAATCTTTTAGTGTTTTATCATGTTTTTGTTCTCGTCTCCAAATAACTAAGCAGATACTCATGTGACTTATTTCAATTTTAAAAGCATGTTGTTCAAAAAAAATTTGGAGGAATTTACAAATACAGTATATAGTTGTTGCAACCTAAAACTCAAGATATGTTTCGAGGTGTAGAGTACGTGAAAAAACTCATTAGGCTTCAGTTTGAAGTCCATCACAAACATAAAGTGGTTTTATCTTAAAACTTCCTGTAATTAACGGCACAGAGTCGCTCCCAGTTTGATGCACACAATCTAATAACTATTCCTAGAATTTTGTAATGACAGGATGTGGCATACTACAAAACGGTTTCTCAAAATAAAATTGACCACAATAACAAGAAAACAGTCCCACTGTTGTAATGTACAGTTTAGATTGTGGTTATTTTCAGTTTTTATTTATTTTTCTTTTGTTTTAAGAAGGCAGGGTTGATACCAGCTTATCATCACATATGAACAAATACAGATAAACATTTTAAATATTTTAACAACAAGAAGTTGGATGACCTCTCCCTCAACTTGTTGGAAGGAGAATTAGGAACTCCTTAGTACCGTACTTGCCGCCATACACCTCGCACCACCGTATCAGTCGTATTAGTCCAAATATGTTAATGAAGTGGAAAAAAAACCCAGAAATAAGTCGCTTCACTATAGCCCCTTTCATAAGTCAAATCCGCGCAATTGCCGCACAGACCAGTCCGGCTTTAATCCCCCCCGGGTCATTCATAAAACAAAGTTGAATCCGGCCACGGCCCGCCCTCAATCGAGCATTCACAAAACGATTTGCAGCGCGGGTTGAAAAGAGGCGTGGTGAAAATCTGCAGCTCAGAGGACGTGGTGCCTGCGTGTTTAAAGTGGGACTGCAGAGGTGTCTGTAAACAAACATGGCGACGCTAGCGAACATCGTTGTGCTTATTCGAATGCTTTTGTTTTTTTGTTTTTTGCTCTCGCATCAGTACAGCAATCCGCTCCAGAAGGGCCCCATCCTTCACTGTACCGGTAAGTCCCTTATTAATTTCCTCCTCTGCGCACAGAGACAGGAGTTCACCCCAATTAGCCATTTCCGTGATGATCAATAAAAAAAGAAAAAGATTTGGCGAAGAATAGCGAGTGATGCGCAAGCGAAATACAAATGTCATGTTCTTGTTTACACATTTAAATAGAGCACGACAGTGGGCGCCGGGAGAGTACGTGGGAGAGTACGTCATTATTCAAATCAGTTTGAAGCCGCAGACACCACCACACCTTTCACAAGTCGACAGATCCGGGCCTGATACTACCTCTGCTCGCGGATCAGGGGCGCATCAGAGGCGAGTAAAATTTACTCGCCAATCCGCCTTCGTGTTTTTTCTGAATGCTTGTTGGAGGACTGAACACGCATCAGGCCCGGACTGAGCTGTCTTATGAAAGGGGTTGTATAAGTCACATCTATTATGTCACCACTGCCACTAGAGCCACTAAAGGGCAGTCGAGTAATATGGCAAGCCTAGTGTCTCATTAATAGACAAAAGTGCCTATTGATTATGGGTGTAACAGTACGCTAAAATCACATTTCGGTTCGGTTCAGTTTCAAGAAGGGCTCGGTTCGGTTAATTTTTGGTACAAAAGAAAAGACAAAATAAAGACTTACCAAATGTTTATTTTGGAAAAATGCCAAGTAAACATTACGTTTGTATAAAAATAAATAAAAGCGACCCATTTGGATGATATTTTAAATAAACGGCACTTTATACAATAAATAAACTATACTAACAATAATAAAAATCTTAATAAATACAATAACAGTCAGAACCAGAACAATAAGCAGCAACAGACTGTTTACAATCTAACTACATGTAATAAAGTTTTACGTTTTTGGCCCAAAAGACCAACTTGTCCACATTTTCTGCTAAAAGCACAGATCTAGTTGCAGTGAATATCTCCAGCGGTGGAGAAAATCAGCTCACTGGCAATAGAGATAGAAGGGCACCCTGAAGCTCTGTACTCACAAACCACTTCTTGGACCTGCTCCAAAAGAGACTTGCTAGTTCCCACCTGTCCCTGGAAAAGTTCAGAGTTCAGTCATCACAGACTTCTTAGCTGGAGGTGATCTGGTGGATGATTTCCCTGAAGAGGAACTCAATGACATCCTCAAGACTGCAAACAACACAGAGGTAAAACAAATTGTGTTGATAAGATTATCATTTTAAATGAAAAAAGTTAATTAGATCATAATAATGCAATAACAATAATAATAATAATACAGTACCATTACCTCTTCTTGAACGGTCGTCATGTGTTATGAGCATAGGCGTAATTTACACGGGGGATGGGGGGGGGTTTAACCCCCCCAATAATTTCATCCGGTCATTTCACCCCCCCCCAATAAAATGACATCATTTCGTCATTATACATATCTTACATCAATAATTGATTTTCTTTATTCATTCAAAATTTTTAGTAAAATTGCTGCGTGTTTTTAAGCAAACTCCCTGAGGACTGACCCCCTCCCCTGCAAATAATTTGGTATCACCCATCCCACCGGCTACAGGAAGTCACGTGAGTCACGGAGCTGCTCATGAAGTTGCCCAGAAGTTTCTACATGCATGTGTCCGAAAAAGGCCTCCTTTGGTCGGACTGATTACTCTGGCTGCCCGCTCCCTGCTATGGATGTACCGGTAGCTGTTTTTGTTTGCAAGATACCACTCATAAACCACACCGCGGATTTTTAAATCCAGCTGATTTCACATTTGGTTCAGCTCAGGAGCCCGTCTGCTGTAGTGAGGTAAGAAATATATTTTTTAAGCGTTTATTTAACTAAATTTAAAGAAAGAAAGCTCCGGTTTGACCCGCCTGGCGCCTGCATAAAAATCAGCGAACTTTTTTTTTTTAAATCCAGCTGATTTGAACATTTCGTTAAACTCAGGAGTACGTCTACTATCACCCATAAGTCAGCGAAGAAATACTGTATATTTTTAAGCGTTTATTTAGCTAAATTTAAAGAAAGAAAGCGTCCGGTTTGACCCGCCTGGCGCCTGCATAAAAATCAGCGAACTTTTTTTTTTAAATCCAGCTGATTTGAACATTTCGTTAAACTCAGGAACACGTCTTCTATAAAGTCAGCTTAGTAATATATTTTTTCTCGCAAAGAAATAATTGTTTTTACCGTGTTTCTTTGTGAAGTTCCTTCGTACTGGCTGGGTCCTGTCGCCGCCATCTTGATCAGGACAAAGCTGACGCGTCGCGTGGCGATGACGCGTATTAAACACCGAAGCGTATAGTGTACAATTTTTTCGTGTTTATTGTTAATCACAACCCCCCCAATGTTAGACCTAAAGTTACGCCCCTGGTTATGAGGTGGTTGATTCTCTCGTTCACCATCATCATGTGGCAGGGCTTTAATCTGGGCTCCAAGTTTTGTCGACTATCAGTTTTAGCTTTTTCATAAAGTTCTGGCATAACTTTTTGGCTGAAGTGTGACGTGATGGGATGTTGTAGGCAGCAGGGCTCAAGAACTTTATGCTTAAAGCCGGTGCGTCAAAAAAATGTGGACATAGATCCAGAGCTTTAAAAACTTCTACAGCTTGTGTTATTGCTTTGGACCGATCTGAATTACCTGATGACGGTTGTTTAAATGCTGCTGTTATCGGTCTTTGCAACTGAGTAGCACTTGCTGCAGCTCCAAGATGGCCGCCAATTATCCCCAGCTGACGGTCATCCACCTGACGAGCTCCACCTTTACTTAAGACTGCAATCAAGTCCTACTCTTCAGTGGAGCATTGATTCCCATTTATGGTATTTATGCTTCTGGCCAGTTTTGTGATCAATGAGAGAAATACTTACCTTATCTTTGTTGTGCCTACAGTCCTCCCGTCAATTTTGGTCCTGTCTTGATTCTCCTGGGTCCTGCTCCTCATTCCTCGTGTCTTGCCCTCCAGCCACTAGCCTGCATTGTTTGCCCTCTGGGATTCACTACTGGAACCATTGGATATTCCACGACACCCACCTTCCTACTCCATCTGTAAGGAGGACAAACAAACTGACAAACAAATATCAATTCTCTCTGAAGCCTCCTGGCCTAGCCCTCCTAACAATCTGCTTCCTCTTCCAGGAGTTCAGAGGACCACCTGTACATATGGAAATTAGTATCGCTGTAAATAATAAACACTGCCACCTATTACATCTGAGTCTTGTGTCGTTCCGGGTCTTGTTACCAACTGGGTTCCCCGAGAAAACAGCAGCAAGCTGCTAGAAGAGACGTTCACGTTCGGATGATGTCGTTTCAAGCGCATTAACAAGTTAGACATGTTGCCTGCTGCAGATCCAATCTTCGTGAAACAACGTCGACACATAGCTTTGGATTTGTTCACGTCTTTTAACAAGAAAGCCATATTGTTCCCAAACAGGAGACCACAACAAGATGCTAGGCTGCTAATGCTACACGTGCTGCAAGATAAGAGCGCCGTGCTGAAACACACCTAGGAACTTTTGTTCCGCGATGCATAATTTCTCGTTAATAAAATTTAGTGAGTGAAAAAAATAACCGAAACGGTACGTGGACCGAACCGAACGTGCCGTACCGAAACAGTTCGGTATACCCACGTGTACCGTTACACCCTACTATTCATGAGACACTTGGCTTTCCATTTTACTCGACCGCCCTCTAGTGGCTGAAAATGGTAGTGCTCCATATTTTCCATGTCAGAATGAATCAAATCGTCATGTCTCGGTCAAAAATTGGGTTATAAATATGGAAAGACATAAATGTTGCTTTGCTGTATAAATAGCAGGGCATGCTAATTTATTCAAAAAGCTGCGACTTATACTGCAAAAATACGTTAATTAATTTTCTGCAGGTGTACAATGAACAAGACATCTAAGGATCTCTGTCAACTAAAAATCTGTCTCAAATTTTAAGGAGTTCAATGTTAAAAGATTTCCAGGTTAGATTCAAATCAGCTGCTTGTGGCTATTTTTATACAGTATAAGAAACTGAGTTAAATGTGTGTAATAAAAACCACACAGTCCATTAAAGCTGCTATATGTAATTTCTGGAATACGCTGGAACATAGAAAAATTTTGAACAGAGACACGTTTCTGGTCCCTCCCCCTCAGAGCCATATATGGCTCTGCTCCCCCTCGCTCTCGCTGTAATTTAGCTCAGCTTCCTTAACTCCGCCTCCACTTCATGTCCTGTCGCAGCAGCTGCAAATTTCTGTGTTTATATGTAAATAAAACGTTCTAAAAAATAAAATAAAAACATGGAGTGCTGGTCCAGCACACCAGAACACCATGAAATCTGCAGAGCCTCGCGCAGCCACGTTGAACCCGAGTTTAATTCGCTCGTGACAAATTCATTCATTTCCTTGTGATTTCTGTCATGGAGTCAGCGGAGGAGGAAGCGATCACTTGACTTTTGGCAAAAAAACAAAAGAAAAGTCCAGATCAGGGATGAAGAAGGGGAATTTAATACATTTGTGTCACATACAAAACAGTTTTGCATCGCTTTGCAATCCTTTGAATAAGAACGTGCGCGGCCGCTGGGGCTGGGACAGGCGGGGGCGTGGGTTAGGGGGTGAGAAGTGAGAAGCTCTGTTTTTATTGGCTGGTTAAAAACTCTGTTTTTATTGGCTGGTTAACGGCGGGTCACTGTGGCTTTTTAGAAATGCTTTTAGAGAAGCAAGGGGACTATAGTTTTTTCAGAGATTACTTGTCTAACATCAGTCTGTCAGGAGGTAGTGACAGAGTGAAGAAATATGTTAAAAAAATATTGTTAGAAAAGTTACATATATTAGCTTTAAATTCAGTTTATTGTTTAAAAAAAGTTGGGTTTATGTCTGCTCATCAGATACTGAGTGTGCTCTTCTTTCTGAATATCAGTGGTTAGTGTCTGTTGTGGATTTTCTTTGGATTTTGCACCACACCATCTTTGCTGTGCACGATGTGATGAGATCTTTGTCTCTGTGCATTTATGATCATGATGCTGCTGATAATCAGGAAAATAAAACAGTTAAGACAACATTTCTTTAGGAAAAGTGCACTATCCATCTATGTGCATGTCAAAGTTTTAAAAATAATCTTGGTTGATGTGTTAGCTCTGAACATGTGTAAGGAATGACTCAGCTTCTACCAATGTCTGTAAAGCTGACAGAGGTGTTCATTTAATGGGATTGCTGATGAAGATTAGCTGTGGCAGACATCTTCAACAAGGTTGACTCCAAAAAGCCAACTAGTGTGGATGGACATCCAAAGATACTTACTGAGAGTTTTATTCATCTCTGTCCTGTGGTTGATGAGACATTTAGCTAACAGACTGAAAAATACACATACACCTACATTATCACCAGCCTTTCATGGCAGCAAGGAACAACAATAAAAACAACCTTGAGATGAGTAAATGATGAGCTTTTTACTCTCAGCCTTCTTTGTGTTGAACACACCAACATGGTCTCAGTTTCTGTTCTACATTGTGTTTCTGTTCTGACTCCTAATGAATAACTTTTTGTGATCAAACTGGCTGAAACATAATTAGCTGAGTGCTGGTGAAGATTATCAGTCATCCAGGACATGATGAATTAAAAAAACTTTCAATACAGAAACAACTGGACTTAATTTGTAACAGAAGACGTTTCGCTGTTCAACCGAGGAGCTTTCTCAATTCAAAGAGCAGTGTGGGGTTCAGATTATAAAGGCTGAGATAAGATACACCATACCTATGTAGATTGACAAATCACACCTCACACCTTAACAGTAGGGCTTTCTTAAGGTCTTTGTTAGTCTAATTCACAGATGAGGCTCCTCTGTTCCCATCAGGTGTAAACATTGACTGGGAATCAGTCCTAAAGCTGCAATATACGTTTTTGAAAGTTGGAATCTGAGACCTCCTCCTCTGTTAAGAGAAGGCCTTTCTCTGTTAATATAAACAACTTCTTTCACCCCCTCTCAAATCACCTGTGTTCTCGGTCCAAAATGTGCACATTCTGGTCCTCAAATAAGTGTCCCTTGTCCGTGAGGTGGAGGTGAACAGCTGAGTTTTGTCCAGAGGAGTTGGCTCTCCTGTGGGTGTTTTGTCCTTAGGGTGGACCAGCCTCTGTCTGAGAGTCCTGCTGGGTTTGAAATGTACTGGGATGTTGTGTTTGTTGAAAATCCTTCTGAAATTCTCTGATACGCCAGCCACATAAGGGATGACAATGTTTTTTCGTTTGTTGTTTGTCTCCGGCCTCGAACCGGAAGATGGTTAGTCTGTCGACCAAATCCTAGAGTCTTGCCTAAGGTCCACTCATTCAACTCCTGAGCAGATAAACATGTCACTCAAATTACAGTTGTTAGAGCTTTAAATAACTAGAAGATGAAGCCTCTTTTTCACTGCAAGACTCAAGTTCTTGCTTGAAGTCCAAACTTGCAGAAGGTGCCAATGGACGGTGCACCTTCTCATCAGCTGTTGCCCTCAGACCCCTGAAGTTGTCACAGTGATGGTCAGCTACATTCAACATTGGGCAGTTCCCTCACGATGTCCCTGGTCTGATCCACCAGAGAACCCCAGAAAGACGAGTGATGCCTTCAACACTGACCCGGTAAGTAGCAGAACCTGGTGACGTAATGCCTTGGTCTGGTTATGCTATTTTAAGCTGAAGCAACTTGGTAAAGTATTTCCTGGCTTGCAGTGATGATAATTGACTTTATCTGATCAGATTAAATAACTTGTTTCAACCAAAGTTCAAAGTAAACTATTTATTAAAATAACCAAACTTTGTCTAAATTCCTGCGCGTATAGAACTGAAATAATTCTTGCTCAAAGAGTGAATTTTGCCTTAGATAAGAGAATTAAGCCTTGATTGATTTATTCATTATTATTGTTTGTTTATTATTGGTATTGATTTTTAGTTTGATTATTTTAGTAATAAAAATTCAAAGACAACTTTGGTCTCTTCATTCGGATGAATATTCATTTGTTCTGGTATAGAACTCCCTGTAATTAACATATTCTACTTCAGTGACTGATTCTGAGTATTAAAGGGTAAATATACAGTATTAAATAAGTTGAACAAGCTGGAAAACTGTAAGTTATGCACCATAACTCATGTTCCCTGAAGGAAAGGAACGAGGTGCAACACATTAGCTATGGGAATTGCACCGCCGCGCGATTCACCTGAAGTAATACAATCACGCCTTGAACAAGGCAGGTGGGCGTCAGCGTCACCACAGAGGCCCCGCCCTCTTGGTATAAAGATGCGTGCGCCCATCCTACAAGTGCACTTCACCGAGCTTGGGCATTGAAAAGGGCAAACTGTGTTGCACCTCGTTCCCTTCCTTCAGGGAACATGAGTTATGGTGCATAATTTTCAGTTCCCTTATCAGTCAGGTTCACTCAGTGCAACATATGACTATGGGAACGTAATTCATTCACGCTCTTGAAATGCTCAGTAAAATGCTGCTTGTGAGAACTTCTGCCTTTATACTTTAGGCGTTTTGGCTGATCTCTACTGTATGTTAGAGAGTACAGCCTGAGTGACGTCACAAGCAGTGACATCCAAACAATAGTGTTTTGCAAACGTATTTGTGGAACTCCAGTTAGCCGTAGCACAAATGTCTGCCACTGGAACACCCTTAAACAGAGCCCATGAGGTTGCCAGGCCTCAAGTGGAATGGGCGTGTACCCCAGAGGGCATCTGTTGACCTTTGCTGCTGTAAGCCCTTTTTATGGCCTAAGCCCTTTTTATGGCCTCAGTCACCCAGTGTGAGAGGTGCTGCTTTGAAAGGGCTCTGCCCGCAGCAGGATTGGCAAAACAAACAGTTGGTTTCTTTTCCTCCAACTGACAGTTCTGTGGATGTAAACACTCAAGGCCCTGACAGGGCAGAGTGATCTCAACCTCCCCTGTTCCTCAGTGAGAACAGGGTGAGGAGGAAACTCAGAGAGCTCAAAGTCCAGACTTCTGAGATTTAGAGTCGGTACTTTTGGCACGTATGCGGGGTTAGGACACAGAGTGGCCTTTGACCCATCAGGGGCAAACCTTGTACACATTGGGTGCACAGATAAAGTGTGGAAGTCACCCACACGTTTACCTGAGCCGAGAGCCAGGAGCAAAGCAGTTTTATAAGATAATAAGTATATCTTAATGCTGCTGAGAGGCTCAAATGGAGGCTCACACAAGGTATCCACTAACTGAAGGTCCCAGACCGGGGCCAGAGTCCGGCTGGGGGGCCTTTTCCTCAGTACGCCCTTCATGAAACGTATCGTGAGAGGGTGGGCACCGGGTGTTTTACCCCCACCCCCACCCCCAGCCTTCGTGGCACGCCGAGATGGCTGACAAAAACACCTTAATGGTGGAAAATGAGCTGCCTTTTTCCAGCAGGTCCTATAAAAAAATGAGGAGCTGGACTAAGTCGCAGGAATATGAGACAATATTCCTCTCTAGACACCAGGCCTCAAAGACACGCCATTTACGAGCGTAGAGAGTCTGAGTTGACCCAGCTCTCGCCCCCTGTATTGTGTTAATAACATTACTGGGGAGGCCCGAGGCCATCAGCCTGTTCCTTTCAGCGGCCAAGCTGTGAGTTGCCACAGTTCTGGACGTGGATGGAGAAGAAACCCTCTCCTCTGAAAGCCGTGCTCTGTACATGATGGTGTTGATCTGTACGCCCAGAAATACGGTAATCTGTGATGGAGTCAGATCGCTTTTTTGCAGATTTGAAATGAAGCCCAGAGCCTCCAGGTGTGTCATCACCATGTGTGTGTGTAGCTAGGCTTGTGCTCTGTTGCTGGCGAAAATCAGAAGGTCATCCAAATAATTCAAAATTCGGACCCCCTGACCCCTGAGGGAGGTCAAAGCTGCGTCCAGGCACTTTGTGAAAGAGCGTGGAGTGATTTTTAATCTGAAAGGTAAAGCTTTGAATTTGTAAGCTTTCCCTTCGAATGCAAAGCGCAGATATTTTTTGTGTCTCTTCCAAATGCCCACATGGAAGTAGGCGTCTTTCAGATCCAGCGTGCACGTGTGGTCTCCCGGTCTCACGGACTGGAGTACTTGTCTCAGCGTAAGCATTTTGAACCTGTAAGTTGTTATTCTCTTGTTCAGAGCTCTAAGATCCGGTATCGGTCTCAAGGTTCGGTCTCGTTTGGGCACGAGGAAGTACTTGCTGAAATGGCCATTGTTTATGTCTTGTTTTGAAACAACACAGATCACAACTTTCTGTAGCATTGCAGTTATTTCCCCCCTCAAGACGTGTGCACGTTCTGGGTTTATATCTGACTTTAGCACCCCTGTAAACGGAAGCGGCCGCTTGCGGAACTGCAGGCGGAGCCCGTGACGTACAGTTGACGTAACCCATGTGTTTGGTAGACACACACCCCAGGCCTGTGCATGCGCTGAGAGCCTCAGAGGCATGTTTATTGCGGGCTGACTGCGTCTCGTGGGTGCGGGCGGGGTAGCATCTGACCCTCTCGCTCGGCCCTGAGCGGACTGACCTGCCTGCACATGGACGCCGTGAAGTCTGCCTGCTCCAGACAGACCCCAGACGTCCCGCTACGGTTCATTCTCTGACCTGACACCCTGTGCTGCACGAGGGAGGAGGGGTGCTTGCCCTCTCCCCTTATGCTGATTGTTTTCATAAAAATTGGTTGTTGTTGTCCCTTTTTTTTTTGAGTCAAGAATCATGGCAGTTTATGCTTCTCGTACTTTATTTTTGTGTTTCAAAGAACAGAAATTTGTCTTTATTACACACATGTCAAACATTTTGTTTTGAGCACACATGAACGTCACCAGCTTTTCGTAATATTTTACAAATAAAGTCTGGGATTAAATGTCTTGGTTCCTGTACCCTGTGGGCAGACAAACCTGTAAAACTGTGGAGCGGGCCCGCTTCCTCAGGCCCGCTTCTGCCTCCCGTCCCGGTTCGCCGAGGAAGTCCTCGGCAGAGCCACTTGGCGAGGAACGAACCTGTTCCTGCTCCAAGACTGACCAGCCTGAGATGGACCTGCTACGGGTCTCTGCCGTTGCTCCCCGTCATAAGCTGGCCTTTTCTGCGGGGGGGGGGGTGTGGCTGAGCAATGTCGAGGCTGCGCGGGTCTACTCCCGCTAGTGTCTCTGGGGGGCGAAAGCCTTTCTCGGCATCCCCTCTCGCGGCACTTCAGCCTGCTTCCTTCATTGCTCCAGCCTGCTCTGGATACGTTCTAGGGCCCCCCCAAAGAGTCCTGTTGGCTCTATCGGGTGGTGAAAGAAGGGGTAATGTTGGCCTTCTGGCATGTCCGTCAGAGTGAGCCACAGGTGGCACTGGGCGATGACCGATGACCACTTCAGCCATGCATCTCCCTTGAGCTATGGCCACGGTCCCCATCATGTGGAACACAAAGTCAGTCACCCTACGGGCCTCCTCCAGGATGTCAGTCTCCATCTTTTTGTTTGCGGTTACCTGGAGCTCCTGAAGCTTCTTTGTCAGGTAAGTCTGTATCAAGGCCGAAGTGTACAATGCGCGGGCCGCAAGGCCCTGAGCCCGGTAGCATTTTTCGAGCTGTGCAGCCGAAGCGCGGCAGACTTTGCTGGGCAGAGTTGGTTTTGCGCTCGACGTCCTGGGGGCCAGGTGAGCCGCGAACGTGTCCTCCATCTGTGGGACGTTGGCGATTCCTGTTGCCTTCATTCCGGCCACGTCGAGAAACTGAGAGAGCGGCAGAAGCATGGGAGCTCTGGGTTCGGTCCAGGTGCGAGTGAGCTCCGTGAGAAAATCAAGGAAAATCGGCATCCTGTGTCTAATGGCCGACTGTTGCTTCGCGTAGAAGTAGGTGCCCGCAAACCTCGTTACCTGTTGGCGAGATGGGGGTTCTGGCCAGGCGATCTGCAGCGCGCCCGCCGCTCTGCGACACAAGTCGAACAAGCGGGGATGGACGCGTCTGTCTCTGGCAGGGCTGCCGTCGGGTTCTGGGGGAAATCTTCATCTTCCATTTCGTCCTCGTTGTCGGCTTCTTCGTCCGAAATCTCCCCCGAGGCCATTAGCGAGAGTTCGTCTGCGTTTTTCAGGCCTTGTGTGTCGAACTCAGCCGTCGAGTCCCCGACGGGTGCCGCCATGTCCATACTGTCCCCCCATTCGACCTGTCCACTGTCCTCCAGATTAATGTTCTCGAGCTCCGGTATGGGAGTGGGCGGCTAGATAGACAGATAGATAGATAGATACCTAACAGACTATTGGTTTATGCTTCAACTACCTATCCGGGTCCCGTGTCGGCGCGGTGCCGCCCATGGCCTTGGCCACGATATCCACGCGACGCTTCCTCACAGCTTCTGGCATCTGGCTGCAGTGTGGACAGGAGTCGGGGGATTCCAGCGCTGTCTTAGCATGCAACATCCCCAGGCAGACGGGACAGGCCTCGTGGGTGTCCGTCGCCGAGAGGGAGTAGCCGCAGCCGCTGGGGCAGGCCCGGGAGCTCGGGCTCGCTGGCCTGCTGGTCCTCTTAGCATTTTTTGCTTTTTGCTTCCCTTTCTCAGGCGCCATGGCTGAGAAACTCGAGCTTGTTAGCTGTGCTAATGTTGTCTGAAGACGTCTCCTTTGTTGCGTCGCTTTCGCTGGGTAGCCCGCTACTCGTTAGCGGGGTAGCGGTGTGACGCAGTTAGCGCTGTTGAGCGAAGCCGTCTGCGAAGAGAGAAGAAAAAAACCTTGAGGTTAAATAAAAGACGCTGGACCAGCTTTCGCTAGCCCAGCCACACGCAGGAATTTTCTCTGTGCGCTCAGGGTAGGGAGCGATCTCACCTCAGATAGAGCGATGTAGCTACAGAGAAGTCCCACGAAGTTCAGGTTTAAGCGAGGTGAAGGGCAAAAAAGAGAAAGTAAGATGGGCGCACGTGTCTTTATACCAAGAGGGCGGGGCCTCTATGGTGATGCTGACGCCCACCTGCCGTAAAGGCGTGATTGTATTACTTCAGGTAACCGTGCGGGGGCGCAATTCCCATAGTCATATGTTGCACTGAGTGAACCTGACTGATAAGGGAACCTTAGCAACTGTTGTTTTAGCTTGACAGTAAACAACTGTATCATACGCATAGAAATGTAAGGATGCATCAGGAATGATCTGGCCTACATTACCTATGTAGATTCTAAAGAGGATGGGTCCTAAGACTGAGCCTTGTGGTACATCATTGTTGATGATGGTTAGGTAGCTGAAGGTTAAATGAAGATTCAAATGAAGGTTAAATGTTTGGGACCTGTGTTTCAAAAGGTACAAAATAGTGAAAAACATTACAGCTCTTGAGCTTTTCTTCAGTCAGCATGTGTCGGAAGAACGAATGTGCAACGCTTTTAGAAGTAACCATGAAAATCTCCTCACATAATCTTGTTTTTAAAGCCGTTGACACGTTCTGTTTCATTTTTTTCTTTCTTTTGTATTTCCCAACGACAATGTCCAAACTGAGGCTTTGGCACTTGACATCAGCCTTCAAAGTATCCAGCATTCTCCAGGGGTGAAAACACCGCTAACAGCACTGTGCCTCACAGCTCTAACAGAGTTTAAAGATTCTGCAAAGTTTTAAAAAAGTGTTTTTGTGTGTGTGTGTGTGTGTGTGGTGTGTGTGTGTGTGTGTGTGTGTGTGTGTGTGTGTGTGTGTGTGTGTGTGTGTGTGTGTGTGTGTGTGTGTGTGTCCTTGTTTATGCTACGTTGTAAGGCCCAGTTTTCTGAGTTTTACCAAATTGTGAGGCCCAACTGGTTCTTATGGGGCCCAAAGCCCGGGCCCCATAAGAAGAAGTCCCGTTGGTGGGTTAGGGGTTAGGTTTAGGACTAAGGTGTGAATTGAGGATGTGTTAAGGTTAGGGTTAGGTATGCATTGGTAATGGTTAGGTTTAGGGTAAAGGTCAGGGTTAGGCTATAGAAATGAATGAAAAATGAATGGAAGTCAATGCAATGGCCCCACAAAGATAGTAAAACAAACCTGTGTGTGTGTGTGTGTGTGTGTGTGTGTGTGTGTGTGTGTGTGTGTGTGTGTGTGTGTGTGTGTGTGTGTGTGTGTGTGTGTGTGTGTGTGTGTGTGCAGAAGGGGTAAAAATAGAGATTGTCTGGGCTGAAACACAAACTCATATGTTTTTGCTTTAATACTGCCCTTGTTTACACAGAGAGGAGAGAGCCACACCGAGTCCAGCTGTTCTAGACTATTTCTGCAGCTGCAGATGTGCCGCCCCACGGCCTGCACAGCCCGGACCAGTTTGTGACCATTTGGTTGCATTTCCAAACTTTTAAAATGTTTTCAATGCTACAATTTTTAGCATTATTTTAGGTGTATTCTTCTCTTGTCCACTTTTATTCAGATTAATAAATTAAATAAATATAAATGCAAAAGCGGTAAAAGACCTTTACCGGTATCCTACAATTTGCTTATTCTTTTGGTTTATTTTCATTCTCCCTTTGTGCACAATGGTGCAGAAAAAAAATCCATCATCTTAAATAAATAAACAAATAAACAAACTGTCCAATTATTGCAACAAACAGGGAGTTGGTCCCTTTATGGTTGGTTTCTTTCCCTCCTTGGTGATAACATCTGGAGACTCCCTGATGTTTTCAGATGGTTCGGCCGTCAACATGTTTGTGTGTTTAGGTTCTGCCTGCTTACCCGCTCTCCCTGCATCATTAACACCCCTCGTGTCCCTTTTTATCCAGCGGCTGTCTGATCCAAAGTGACTCCACCAGCGACCTCTGACCCCTGCTGAGATTTCAATGGCAACCCGAGCTGGAGGGGTTAAAGTTCTGATCCAGTCACAAGAGGGAGTGAAAACTGGTCTAATCGTGACAGAAGTGCCATTAATCATAGCCACAGACACCTGAAATACAAAACATAAAGGTCAGAACTGGTTCCAGTTATGGTCCTCTGGTTTTCATTGGGACTCCAGATGGACTCACAGATAATTAGTTTGGTTCCAGCCTCATTCTACAAAGTTATATAATGGATGGATGGACTTGTTTGTCTTCCTGCACTGAGCCCTGAGATGACTTTTGTTGTTAAATGACACCAGATAAATAAACTGATCTCATTTTCAGCCAAAAAAAATTGTTTACCTCAAAAATCCACTAGATGTCAGGATTTCTTCAGTTTTAATCCAAATCATGGTCAGAAATCCACAACTCTCACTGTCCAGATAGAAAAGAATGCTTTAAATTAAGATTGTCCTCAACAAAAGCTTTAAGGCAGTAGATGTGAAGAAAAAAAACTCAGGCTGTTTTTCTATTAGACATTTAGAATTTGTCCTTTGAAACACACTTTATAGTTCACCAAACTGAACAACCATAATCATTTTACTGATTTCAACTAATATTCAGTGCAGATTGAGCCAGTGTGTGATCCTTCTCTAATCCAATAAACATAAGAAATGTTAATAAAAAATACTTACTCTGTAGGCAACTATGAGGTATTGTTAAAATATTTATCATTTTGCTATATGATTAACAAAAATAACTTGTGATGATTAGCTTCTTCACAGCACTTCCTCCCTTTCAGCTCTTGTTTTTAGTCAACAGAGGCTTGGATTGATTAAAACTGTACCAATAAATGAAAACTGTTGGTCACAGAGTGATGGGCGGTCGAGGGTCTGTGCTGCTCATGTATCAACTGGCCCGTGGGAAAGACACAGAACCAGGATGCATCATGGATGTTCCGGGGTTCAGGTTCATGCAGCAGAATGGTACCACTGTACAGTATACTGGTGTAGGTACAACCCCATACCCTCAGTACTACTTGCTGCTGATTTATTTTTGATCAGATCTGTGGTATCAATAACACCAACATTAAGTGGCTAAATAGAATTAGCTTTAATTATTTTACCTCCTCAAGAGTTGTGCTTATTTCTGTTGAGTATGAGCTACCTAAGATAAACAAGCTAGCTGTGGGGCTCGTGGTGATCTAAAGATTAATATTAAACAAAAACAGTTCCACTATCAAGCTATCATGTTTATTACAAAAAGTCATGTGATGCATGCAGCCTGCAGTGTTTCACAAAACCTGAATGATCACGGCTTTATGGTCATGACCTACAGATCAGAGATGTTCCTGACAGCCTTCTGTGTCAGCCCAAACACATCACAATGAACACACTGAGCCAGCACAGGGGGACACAAGGAGGTCTGAGAAACATCATCCAATGAAAGTCTGCAAACACTATTCTCATGGTATTACTTTATTCTACTAACTGTTTCAAACTTCAAATAGTACACACAACCCATAAGTATCATAGTTATTGTATGTATTTGGTTTAGGTTCTTAACAATTTTGTTGGCAAAAATCTCTCTCACTAACGTTGAAAACGTTGGTTACGTACTGTAACCCCAGATTATATGAATGCAGGTGGAGCCCTTTAAGCCACGCCCTAGTGGGTTTACCCCTGCGCTTCGCGCCAATCACTGAAGACTTCTAGTCCACGCCCACCTGCCGTGGGCCCCGCCTCGGTCTGCTATATATTCTGTTGCTGACCGAGAATCGGCTCCCAATAAGGTAAAAAATTTTCACCAAAAGAGCCAGGGAGGCCCGGGGCTTAAAGGGCTCTGCCTGCATTCATATAATCTGGGGTTACAGTACGTAACCAACGTTATATTTCATGCAGGCTGTCGCCCTTTAAGCCACGCCCTAGTGGGTTAAAGGCGAAGCAGGATATGGTCCATGCCTCACTGGGTCTGACTGGAACCAACAACCTGGCAACCGCCACCCTTACTGAAGGTACTAGCAGGTGCGCAACCTGATACTGATGGTGAAAAACAACATCAGTAGAAAAACAGAGTCAGAAGCAGGAACCACACGTTCAACTGACTCAGCTGTACGGTGTCGCCCATCAATAAAGACAGAAACGACTGTGTCATTTAATCAATAGTTTCATTGATAATGAAAGTTTTTACTCCGCTGCAACCTTGAGGACAGAAATGTCAAGGAGGAGCTGGAGACATCTCGCAGATAAAAACGGATAAATGGAGTTACTGACGACCAGGAAGCTGCTGAGCAGATATCCTGTACCGACAGACCATTGACCAAGGCAGTGGAAGCCGCCATTCCTCGAGTGGAATGAGCTTTAATGCCCTCGGGAGGCTGCAGCCCAGCAGAACTGTCAGCCTGGGAGATGGCCTCACACAATAATAATAATAATAATAATGAATTCAATTTATAACGCACTTTTCATTAATGAAAATCTCAAAGTGCTACAAGGAGCAACAGAATTAAATTACAATAAAACAAATAATAAAACAATTAAAATCAATAACAATATCAGCTAAGATCAAAAGTAGAATCATGAGGAGGTAGAGTATGCTTGGTCGAAAAGAAAGGTCTTCAAGTCGCTCTTAAAGTCAACCACAGACTGTGGG
Source organism: Garcialebias charrua (assembly GCA_038048925.1). Lineage (NCBI taxonomy): Eukaryota > Metazoa > Chordata > Actinopteri > Cyprinodontiformes > Rivulidae > Garcialebias > Garcialebias charrua. The sequence goes on from JBBPBX010007421.1 coordinate 27,105, forward strand.
GCTCTTAGACAGTCAGGAAGAGAGTTCCACAGGCGGGGGGCAGCCACACTGAAAGCCCGGTCTCCCATGGTCCTTAATTTGGTTCTCGGAATGTGAAGGAGATTCACACAACCAATGCGACAACCGCCGAGGGGTCAAAGGTTGACCCTGAGAGCCTTCTCTGAAATGTGCCAAGAGCTTATCAGATTTACGTATTGCAGCTGTGCGTCCTACATAACATCTGAGAGCTCGAACCGGGCAAGCAAGTGAAGCTGTTCCTCCTCTGGTTTAGAGTGAGGAGGAAGGCAAAACCCGTCCAGTGTGATGATCCTGGACTTGAATGAAGACGTTATGACCTTAGGCGTGAATGCTGGAATAGGCCTAAGTTCAGCAGAACTCCCATCTCCTTGTATTTTTAAGAAGGAAGGAGAAACTGACAGTCCAGAAAGGTCACTTACTCTTTCAGCTGACGTAAGAGCCAACAACAGAGCCGTTTAAATGACAGGAACTTTAATGGAACCTCATTTAGAGGCTCAAAAGGATCCTTAGTTAGTGCGTTCAACACAGTAACCAGGTCCCATAGAGGAGCCAAGGACCGTGAAAACTGGCCTAAGACGGCGAACACCCCTCAAAAAACGTTTCATTAGGGGATGATTAAACACGGTTCTATCATTAAACCCCTCATGACATGATGAAATTGCTGCAGCATACGTTAATGGTGCTGAAAAGCCAAATTTCTGTCTAGCAATAGTTGTAAGAAAGACAAAATTGGACCCAAGTGACATGAACATGGGTCCAGATGTGTGTCCACGCACCAGTGCTGAAAAGCAGCCCACTTGAAGCATAAACAGTTATTGAAGACTGTGCATGTGAGCCCTGAATGGTTCCAATGACATCTTTAGAGAACCAAGGTTTTCTAGACGCTGTCGTTCAGCATCCAAGCCCACAGATGCTGGCCTAATACCGGAGGGCTTCTTATTGCACCCCCTGCCTGCAGTAGAGCATCGTCTCTCCAAGGAGGTCTCCAGGAGCAGCCTGTCAGCTGCTGCAGGACGGAAACCATGGTGTGTTCACACGCTCTGGAGCGATCAGAACGACTGATACTCCCTCCTCTCACACTCTTTCCAGCAGTGTTGATAGCAGAGGAACTGGAGGGAAGCATAACTCAATACCCTCGGCCACGGATTGTGAGCAAAGCGTCCATCCCCAAGGGGGGGGGGGGGTCGAGGGGACTCAGGGAGAACAGGGTGCACTGTGATTTCTCTTGCGTCACAGACAAATCACTTCCCCCCCGAACCTGGTCCAGATTTTAGGTACCAGGTCCGGGTGTAACGTCCGATCTCTGTCCAGAGGCCCCCCTCTCGACATGATGTCGGCACCTCTGTTTAGCACACCTGGGATGTAAACAGTCCTCAGTGATCTGAGGTGAACGTTTGCCCAGCAGAGCAGCTCCCTGGCTGTTTTCAACAGCTGGGCTGAGCGAACCCCGCCCTCGCGGTTTAAGTAAGCTGCGGCTGTTATGTTGTCCGTGTGTACGAGGACATCCTGGTGATGAAGCATGTGCACAAAGTGTTTGAGAACCTTGTGTATTATTAATAACTCCAACAGGTTTATGTGGTGAGACGTGCCCACGTCCCGCCCACTGTCTGAGACTGACATGTCCCCCCCAACAGGGAAGAGACGCATCGGTAAAGACCGCCTTCCATGACGTCTTTGCCCAGGGAAACCCCCTCTGTCAGAGTCCTGGGATTCCCCCACAACACCAGGTCCGTCCTCAGAGACAGGGGACCGTGAGCTTGCGCCTTTTGTGGCGTACAGTGTCTATTTTCTGACGAATAAACCACCTGTGTTCAATAAACGTAGTTTTACCACTGTGTGGCCAGCGGTCCCCATTCCTATCGTGATCGCCGACACCGAAGTGTGTGGCCGGACGGACGCGGTGGAGGAGTGACGTCAGCGAATCTGTTCTCTGGTTCGAGAGAACGGCTGTCATTGTTAATAAGCATAAGTTGACACCCAGAAAAGGTATCTGTTGAGCTGGTGAAATAGAGTTTTTCTCCAATTTATAGCGGAGCCTCAAACAGGTCAGATGACTCACCAGAATCTCCGTCTGTGTTGCTGCCTTGAATGAATGAATGCCTCCATCTTGGATTCAGACAGTAGCAACAGATCGTCGATTTAATACATGACTCGGAAGCCCCTTGAACGCAGCGTTTGTAACGCTGCTTCGACGACCTTCGTAAGTCAGCGACGCAAGCGCATACCCGTATGGTAGGCGATTGAACTCGTAACAGGTTCCCTGAAAGGTAAACCTGAGGAACTTCCTGTGTTTTGGGACGATAATCGTCTCCGAGATCGATTAGTACCATCCAGTCCCCTGACGTCACGTTTCCGAGAACACGCTTCAATGTTAAAATATGAAAAGGACGTTTCATAATGCAGTCGTTGAAAATAGACAAGGGTAAATCGTACTGAGATCCCTTGATTTCTTGGAAACTAGGAGATATTATGGATAAAACCCGTTCATTTCGTCGTCCGAAGGAACCCCGGAAATGACGTAATTCGCCGAAAGTTCCTGTAGTTCCAATCTTAGCTCCGCCCCCTGTGCAGGAGACGAGAGCTTCGTCTCCAAAACTCTGTTGAACCTGGGCGGTGTCATTACAAACTGCAGAGTGTAAACGTCGCGAACCAGACGCCGCAACCATTTGTTCAGAGAGCAAGTTTGCAGCCAAACCGCTCTGTGATCTGTCAAGGGGGCAGCCATCTTGTTCTGCTGCCTGGGTAGACATAATTTGGCCTCTATTGCCGCCAAGTGGACAGAGTCCACGGTGGCCCAAGGGAGGCTGGTCTGAAAAGAGACGTTTACTGCATGTCACCTCACGGGTGCAGCACTGACACACGTTTGAATCATGTGAGCATGAGAGACGTCTTTTCTGAGACGGTTCATAGACATTACCTGTGGCTTGACTCGATGTTGAAGAGACAGAAATGTCCTGGCTGGAACAATGTGTCCAGGCCAGGCTTATGAAAGTTAACTGTGTTAACAAGTGCAGATGTTTGTCTGACATGACTGTGCAGTGCATCGCTGTGTGCCTGCAGGCAGTCACGTACACATGCCCCCGTCTTCGCGTGGGGAGGCGGGGCTGGAGTGGTTACGGGGGAACATCGAAACCAGTCGTAGCTCTGCTTTGTGTGAAAGAATTTGTTTTGTTTGTACTGCACGAACATGGAGATGCGTGCAGCCGCACACGGACCTCGGAAGAGGCAACCAGCATGTCTGAATAACACACACTGTTTTCAAAGACAGAATCTTTATTGTCAGAGAACAAAAAAACTGCTGAACTCATCCCCTCCACTCCGTCACTTTGTAAAACATGTCTCTTTTAGCACTGTGGTGCTGGCTGGCCCATGGGGTCTGCTGGCGACCCCTTCCTCTGGAGCTCCCGGCCCACTGGTAATAGTGAGCCGGGTGTCCTCTGGACGGAGCTGGGGGCACAGCGAAGGTCTGTGACGGGGATGAAAGTCTCTGCACGCTGCGGTTTTTTCTCACCTGCTGGAGCGCGTCCGTGGATGAGCGCAGCTGCTTGAACACGGTCTGGTAGTGCTCACTGAACAGACCCTGTGTTGAGATCGGCCCCTGCATTAAAACTTTCTCCGTGACTGAGGGAGACAGTTTGAGCAGACTTGTTGGAGCAGCGTGGCCCACGCTGTGATCCGAGCAGAGCAGGTCGCAGTGCCCCGCACAGGTTGGTGACCGCTTCGAGAGCTGCTCCAGCCTTCTCGTGCGTCAGCTCCCGCCCGACTCCGAGCGCCAGGTGCGCAATGTTATTTACCGCGCACCAACCTGAGAAGCACACCTGTGGATGCGTTCCTGCATCTTTGTGGCGAACTGACCTGCAGGTGCGGGCGGTGTGACGGGCTTCCCCACATGTTTTGTGGCTTTCAGTCCAAAAACCCGCGGACGAGCTCTGCTCCACTCTCTGCCTGCAGCAGGGAGAGGATGTCCGGGACACACGGCCAGGGCATCTGCGCCTGGTTCACCAGCATCGTAGTGGAAGGTCCAGCCAGGAGCGGCGTTGAAGACGCCTGTGTGGTGCCTTCAGGGACCGTCATGGTGCACATCCGCTGCCCACCTGATGATGTCGGGCAGCGCGTTGGCCATGTTGATGTGAGGACCCTGCTCGACCGTGTCGGGCTCCGGCTGTCCCTCACCTGCAGGAGACGGTGCCCTGCTGCTGCATGACTCCTCCGTGTCAAAGCTTGCAGGTCACTGGGTCCAGATCTGCTGGTGGGCAGGCTGGTACCTGCACGTTGGTCGTGGGGGCCATGCCCACCACGGCTTCTCCCTCGGTGGGGGGTAGGATCGGTTCCACGCACTTCAGAGAAGTGGGGCAACACGACTGCTAGCACCTTCCAGCTGGGGAATGAAGGGTGAGACCGGACCTGAACCCCCAGCGGGGGACAGGTCGGCCTCGCTAGCTACCCCCGTGGACGTGTAACCCCCCTTCTCCTTGAACCACAGGGAGGGGGGGAAGCGACCACCATCGGCTGAGCCTCCGCTGCCATTCGGCCAACGAGGTCGAACCGGAGCTCCTTGTAGTCCTCAGACAGGAGCTGGCAGGCGAGACACTCCGGGTGCTGAACCACTGCCTGCTGTGCATGTTCGGGTCCAAGGCACATCTCGCAGGCAAGATGCTTGTCGGCCTGCAGCATGAAGCCGGGTTTGCATCCTGTGCATTTCCTAAGGATCTTCTGGAATCCATCGTAGAAAGAAATCTTCTGAATCATATGGCGTGAAAAATTTTAGGGAGCCGATTCTCGGTCAGCAACAGAATATATAGCAGACCGAGGCGGGACCCACGGCAGGTGGGCGTGGACTAGAAGTCTTCAGTGATTGGCGCGAAGCGCAGGGGTAAACCCACTAGGGCGTGGCTTAAAGGGCGACAGCCTGCATGAAATATAACCAGAAAGAACCACACTCGATGGCAGGAGAAGATTTTTAACAAACATTTTTAGCAAGGACCCATTCAGGACAGATTACCGGTACATACAGTTCATACTGTAGATACATGATGTACATGTATGGAACATGTCACAGAAATGAACCAGAGCTGCGTTATCTGCTCGCTTTTATACCCTTCTCAGTTCAGACAAGTTCAGGGGGTGTCCTTGGAGCCAGCTGCAGCTTTCTTACCCAGTGCTCTCATTAACCCAAACATGTGGTTCATGGGCAGACACAAGATAGTGCAGGGGTCTGCAACCTGCGGCTCTGGAGCCACTGCGACTCTTTCGAGCTTTAACCAGAACTAAAAGAGGGAGAGGCGGCGCTGAGGTTGGAGAAGGTGGGCCTGTAATCGGAAGATTGCTGGTTCAACTCCCAGTACCGACAACATCAAAATGTGGGTGGGAAAGGTGAAATACCCACACCTGCCTCCACCCTCATTTGCCCCACTCTCCTTAACCCCCACCATCTGCCCCCCTTTGTGCCCTATATGGCAGCTCTCTGCTCCACACAGAGGGCTGTGGTAGCTCAGTGATCTGTGGTTGCATCAGGAAGGACATCCATCATAAAAATAATTGGCAAGTTGTGCGAGCTATGTGGCGAGCTTTATGATGTCACCCCTAGTGGCCACAAAAGCCCCCGCCAACAAACCTAAAGTGGCCCACGGGCCTCCAGTTGATAATTACAGTTGTAGCAGGTTGTTGCGGCTCTGGACACGTTTAATTTAGTAAATGAAGGTGTAAAGGTTGCAGACCATGGAGAAAGTGTCTTGGGCTTCTTGTTCTCAATCGTAGTAATAAAAATATCCATAACCTTCTACCAAAAATTATCTTGACATATTTATTTGCTTAGTTGATTTTAGACAGACAAGTAGATTAAAAATAGAAGACGCCGAGGAGGAAAACGTGTCAGGAGACAGAGGGAGAGGAGGAAAGTGAAGAATGTAGGACTGAGGGTTGCAACTCTAAATGTGGGGACAATGACAGGCAAAGGTAGAGAGCTGGCTGACATGATGCAGAGAAGAAAGGTAGATGTTTTATGTGTCCAAGAGACCAAGTGGAAGGGCAGCAAGGCTCGCAGTATTGGAGCAGGGTTTAAACTGTTTTACCATGGTGTGGATAGAAAGAGAAATGGAGTAGGGGTGGTCCTGAAGGAGGAGTTGGCAAAGAATGTAGTAGAGGTGAAGAGAGTGTCAGATAGGGTGATGTGTCTAAAGGTAGAAGTAGAAGGTCTGATGCTAAACATAGTAAGTGGTTATGCTCCACAGGTTGGATGTGATGAGGAGGAGAAAGATAAATTTTGGAAAGATTTGGATGAAGTGATAGAGAGTATTCCCAGGGAGGAAAGAGTGGTGATTGGAGCAGACCTGAATGGACATGTTGGTGAAGGAAACAGAGGGGATGAGGAAGTGATGGGTAGGTTTGGTGTCAAGGAAAGAAACCAGGAAGGACAGATGGTGGTGGATTTTGCCAAGAGAATGGAAATGGCTATAGTCAATACCTATTTCCAAAAGAGGGAGGAACATAGAGTGACCTATAAGAGTGGAGGAAGGAGTACGCAGATCGACTACATTCTGTGTAGAAGAGGAAACCTGAAGGAGATTGGAGACTGTAAGGTTGTGGCAGGGGAGAGTGTGGCCAGACAGCATCGGATGGTTGTGTGTAGAATGACTGTTGTTGCGAAGAAGAGAAAAAGAGTAAAATCAGAGAAGAAGACCAAATGGTGGAAGCTAAAGAAGGAAGAATGTTGTGAGAAATTCAGAGACGAGCTGTTAAAGGCTCTGGGTGGTAAGAAAGAGCTTCCAAGTGACTGGGCTACTACAGCAACAGTAATTAGAGAGACAGGTAGGAAGGTACTTGGTGTGTCATCTGGACAGAGAATGGATGATAAGGAAACCTGGTGGTGGAATAGTGAAGTGCAGGACGCCATTCAAAGAAAGAGATTAGCCAAGAAGAAATATGACAGTGAGAGGACTGAAGAGAGGAGACAGGAATATAAGGAGATGGGACATAGAGCAAAGAGGGAAGTAGCTAAGGCAAAGCAGAGGGCGTACAATGAGTTATATGGGAGACTGGACACTAAAGAGGGCGAGAAGGACTTGTACCGATTGGCAAGACAGAGGGATCAGGCTGGAAAGGATGTGCAGCAGGTTAGGCTTATTAAAGATGGGAATGGGAATGTTCTAACAAGTGAGGAGTGTGTGATGGGAAGATGGAAGGATTACTTTGAGGAGCTAATGAATGAAGAGAATGAAAGAGAAAGAAGAGTGGAGGTAATAGAAACGGTGGACCAGGAAGTGGGAAAGATTAGTGAGGGTGAAGTCCGGAAAGCTCTGAAAAGAATGAAGAAGGGGAAGGCAGTAGGACCTGATGACATACCAGTGGAGGTTTGGAAATGTCTCGGAGAGATGGCAGTGAGGTTTTTGACTCAAATATTTAATGGAATATTTGAGGGTGAGAAAATGCCTGAGGAATGGAGAAGAAGTGTGCTGGTTCCCATTTTTAAGAACAAGGGTGATGTACAGAGTTGTAGCAACTACAGGGGAATTAAGTTGATGAGCCACACAATGAAGATCTGGGAGAGAGTTGTGGAAGCAAGACTTAGACAAGATGTAACTATCTGTGAGCAGCAGTATGGTTTCATGCCAAGAAAGAGCACCACAGATGCCATCTTTGCTTTGAGGATGTTGATAGAGAAGTACAGAGAGGGTCAGAAAGAACTCCATTGTGTGTTTGTGGATTTAGAAAAAGCATATGACAGGGTACCAAGAGAAGAGGTGTGGTATTGCATGAGGAAATCTGGAGTGGCAGAAAAGTATGTTAGACTGGTACAGGACATGTATGAGGACAGCAGGACAGTGGTGAGATGTGCTGTGGGTGTGACAGATACCTTCAAGGTGGAGGTGGGATTGCATCAAGGATCGGCTCTGAGCCCCTTCTTGTTTGCTCTGGTGATGGACCGACTAACAGATGAGGTCAGGCAGGAATCCCCATGGACTATGATGTTTGCAGATGACATTGTGATCTGTGGTGAGAACAGGGAACAAGTGGAAGAGAACTTGGAGAGGTGGAGGTATGCTCTTGAAAGAAGAGGAATGAAAGTCAGTCGTAGTAAGACAGAGTACATGTGTGTGAATGAGAGGGAGGCCAGTGGAACAGTGAGGCTACAAGGAGCAGAGGTCACAAAGGTGCAGGACTTCAAGTACTTGGGGTCCACTGTACAGGAAAATGGGGAATGTGGTAAAGAGGTGAAAAAGAGAGTCCAGGCAGGATGGAGTGGATGGAGAAAAGTTTCAGGAGTGATTTGTGACAAAAAGGTGTCAGCAAAGGTCAAAGGAAAAGTTTACAAGACAGTGGTGAGACCAGCTATGTTGTATGGTCTGGAGACAGTGTCATTGACAAAAAGACAGGAGAAAGAACTGGAAGTGGCAGAAATGAAGATGCTGAGGTTCTCCTTAGGAGTGACAAGGATGGATAAGATCAGGAATGAGATCATCAGAGGTACAGCACATGTTGAACAACTGGGAGATAAAGTTAGGGAGGCCAGACTGAGATGGTTTGGACATGTCCAGAGGAGGGACAGTGGGTATATTGGTAGAAGGATGTTAGAAATGCAGCTGCCAGGAAAAAGACAAAGAGGGAGACCAAAGAGGAGATATATGGATGCAGTTAGAGAGGACATGGAGGTAGTTGGAGTGAGGACAGAGGATGCAGAGGACAGAGTGAGGTGGAGGAGGATGACTCGCTGTGGCGACCCCTGAAAAGGGAAAAGCCGAAAGAAGAAGAAGAAGAAGAAGTAGATTAAAAATCCTGGATTGGACTTCTGTTGTTGTTTTTTTATTTTATACTGTATACAATTTCCAACCCTAATCTAAAAACTACTAAGAATGAGGCCAGTGAAATGGGTGATTTTATTATTATTATTATTTTTTTTTTTTTTTGTCATTTAAAACAACTGAAAACTGCATGCTTGGCAGCTCGATCCGTGAGACTAACCGGTATAAATACAGGTTGAATGGATAATGCGCTTGACTTTTTGTACAGCTATTGGACCTCAGTCCAATCTGAGGACACTTTGCAGTCACCAGACAGAGAGTGGAACAGTTTATTTTAATTTTTTTAAGTTTGGAAATAAACGTGTTTTAAAAACATAGGTGTTGTGCCACAAAATCCATTTTTGTGCATCTGTAGGAGGAGGACACGTCCTGAACGTAAATGTTCTGCTGCCACTTCAGGTGAAAGCAGGTCCTCGTGATGGAGGGGAAATGTCAGAGTCACCGATGAGCCCTGCAGTGTGGAAGGACTCATTAGAGGCTGGAGACCATGATGGACTCAGGTGAACAAACAGAATGTCATTACCTTTAACAGACTCAAACTCACAACATGAGTTTATTCTACACACATCATCAGGGAATCACAAATCAAGTTCAAGTAGGTCTGAATGTCATTCACATCACATGTGGTACATGAGGTGGAACAAAATTACAGGGTCCCAGATACAAAGTACTATATCCAATAGCAAAAATATAAATTGTTAAAAAAAATACAATAAGTAAGGATCTAAGATATAAGATGTATGTTAAACACTAATAATACACTACACAGTCAAAATTGTTAAATGTCAAGATTAATTACACACTGAAGTATTATAAATACCTGGAGGTCAGGGATCAATCAGTACTGTTACTGCAGACTGTCAAAGTACCAGAAGGTTAGAGATTCAACCATAGTCTGTTTGTTTGTTTGTTTGTTTGTTTGTTTCTTTGGTTTCCACAAGTTCAAAAGAGAACCTCGAGTCTCGTCTGATCAGAGTGAAGATACTTTAATCTCACAGATCTGATTAGGCGGACATGAAGCACGAAGCAAGGCACCTAAATTACCACTTTTCACCTCCAGTATTGTTCCATTTATAATTTACTCTTCTTTCAAAAATACTCATAATTCATTAAAATGCTTTTTAAAAAATCAGTCATCAAATAAAGTGTAATGTGCTGATGAAGTTAACAAATGTGTTTTTGCAGATAGAACACATTTGTTTCTTTTTATCAGCATTGCATAACTTTTCTGATCTATGATGCTAAATTAAGCAAACTTTTTTCTGAACATATTATTTCATACACAGCCTTAACTGCGCTTGATGCAATACGAGTATTAAGTAAAAATATCTGACTGCTGTAAATAAAAAATAAAAAACATTTTAAAGACAACAGGAAGAGTAAAACATTTTAAAACCATGTTTAGGGTGTTTTTTAAAAATATATATTAAGTTGCAGAAGCTCCATAGGATCATGACCCTGTTGTTAAAACAGCAGTAAACTCATATAATTATATTTGAGGGTTTTACAGTTCAGAATGTTTTGTTGTTGTAAAAATACATTATTCTTCTCTAATCATGCATTGCTTTGGCACAGCGCCTTCTGTTTGAAAGGTGGGCGATTATATAAATGCCTGTGTCTGTGTGATTGTTAATCTGTCTGTAAACAAAATATCTCCTGAACTAGAGATCGGATTTTAATGAAACCCTTCGAAGTACGGGAAAGAATGAACAAGAGTCCAACAATGGGTTAACTTTTGGAGTCAACCAGATTTTTGATGTCAGCAAGAACATTTTTGTAGATAAATAGCGAAAATTAGATGTGGTCATAACTGAGAGTCATCTCCAACACGTACTCTGAGAACAGATCACATGATATCTTTGTTGTAAACTTTGACATGAAATCAAGAAGAGACTCTGCTTCCTCAGACGACTGAGACGAGCTGGTCTGAGTAGCTCAGTTCTCACCTCCTTCTACAGGTGTGCAGTGGAGAGCATCCTGTGCTCCAGCATCAACGTGTGGCATGGAGGCTGCACAGCTGCAGAAAGAAATGCTTTGCAGAGAGTGGTGAAGGCTGCACAGAAGTCTGTTGGAGTCAGTCTCCCCACTATCCCAGACATTTACACCTCCAGAGGCAGGAAGAGGACCACCTGCATCATGAAGGACCCCACTCATCCAGCACACACACTTTTTACCCTGCTCCCCTCATGCATGAGGTTAAGGAGCATTAAGTGTAGAACCACTAGACTGAGGAACAGCTTTGAGGCTGGTAGACTCATAAATCCCTAACCAGGAAAATCAATGTAATGACTCTTTAATTGGAGATTTAGAGAGAGAGAGAGTCTTTATTGTCATTTGCACCGCATGTGGTACATGTGATGAAAACGAGATTATGTACACGGGGTCCCAGTTACATCCAACAACAAATGCAAGAGAAAGACAGTAATAACATCTAGAATTAACTAAGAAAAACATCAACTAGTAATACACTAAGCCCTAATATAGTGGAAAAACATCATTATAAACAGCAGCACGAACACGAGTCTGTATGAGCAGATGGTCACAGATGAACACAGCAACAAGAAAACAGATCAGCATCAGCATGATGTGATATTCTTTCAAAATATGATTTGACACTTTATCTGTGCTGCTGATTGTCCATGCTGCTGATTTCTTACCCATAAGCTGCTACGTATATTCATACCCATCTGCTCACAACAGACTCATGATCAGGATGCTGTTTAATACATTCTATTATATTATATTTCTATTGTTTAGTGTGTTTCTTGCATCCTTTTTTAGTTTTTTTCTACTTTATATTATTGTTAGGATCTTGAGTACAATTTTGTTCCACCTCATGTACCACATGTCTGAATGAATATAAAGTCTCCTTGATCCTTGAACATCATCTTCTTTTGGACTACGCTTTGGACTACTCTGACTGAGGAAGCCCTCTGGAGTGAGGGTGAAACGTTTCTGCTAAAAAGAAACTGTCCAGATGAACTGATTGAGAATGAGCGGATCTTCTTTTTTGTTTGTTTCACCAGTGAACCTCAACAATATTAAAGGTTTAGACTCACAGCAAACATTTCATGATTCTGATCAACAGTCTGAGTCAGACCCACACAGACACAACACTTCAGAGGAATCTGCAGCATGTCGTTATGGTTCCCTCACACAGCAGAGCGAGCAGATCAGAGGAGTCAAAGGGAGGTTTCACGGCCCCATACCAGGATGTTTTCTTCATGTCTTTTACACGCCACGGGATGCCAAAGTTTCGTGCTTTCTTGATGAAAAGTTTAAGCCTCATTGGAGCTAAACTCTTTGTGGACTAAGCTGTTCAAGTCATTTTGCTTCAGCCTGTGCTGCAATGAAGATAAAGGACACTGGTCCACGCTCACATGTTTATTTTGACACATCAGCTTCTGTTCTGAGTGAAACAATCTCTGGTGGTGAAAAGACATGTCATGGACCTCTCTTCTTGAACAGAAGTAATGGTCGAGCTGGCAGAGGGTGCAAATTACACACACACACAAAAAAATGACAAATTTGTGCTGCTGACATTGTGGGTAAATACA
>JBBPBX010007421.1:39540-65364 GCA_038048925.1 Garcialebias charrua
GTTTTAATCCGGTTACGTCCAAAGTTCCAGTTTCTTCTGAAAGCTGTCTGACTCATGCGGACCACTTTGACATTTCATGGGGTCTTTCATGCAGGCAGAGCAGTGAATCATGTGTAGAGATGTACAGCAGAGGCCACATGACTTTAATGATCTGCTGTAAAAAAAATATGTGATTTTTGAATCTTTTAATGTCACCACCGTTTGACAACACATCCTGTAAATCTGAGCGCCTGTGGAGTCATCACTGACAACAGCAAATACTTATGAGCTGAACTGTTCTTCACGAGGAGACACTTTTGGAAATATATCCTCTCCCAGACTTTGAATTTTATTTATTTAGTGACTAGGCTAAAGGTAGGGGTTCAGGGGTAATCAGTTTTACTGATTTGCCTGCCCACCAGAAGTAAATTGAGCAGGGTTTAGACTGACACAAATTATCATCAATAATTCACGGATTCTCTCTTTTTCAGATTAATCCATACATTTTGTGACCAGCTCATAAGATGTAAATCACAATGAAACGTTAATTTATGTTGAAACAGCAGAACTGAATCATTTATTTAACATAATCATAAATGTAACATCATAACATGTACATGATTGATCGATCAAGTTCCTATAATCTACTCATCAGCAGATTTAATTGTAAACAACAGACACAAGTAATAAGATATTTACTTATATCTGGAGGCATTTAGCCTCATCATGGATGAACTGATTTGAAGTAGATTTTATTTTATTGATCTGTACTTTTGACCCGCTTTCTCAGGCTCAGTTAAGTCCCTTAAAAATATTTAGGAAACAAATGAATGGATTGTAGCAAGAAGACTTCAGTAAATCAGCTGTGACTGCATTAAGTTTGAGTTAGGATAGTAATGTTACATCCCAGATTGAAATATTAAAGTGAGTAATTCATTAGTATTGTACCAATCTAAAGGATTCTTTCAGCAGCCTGTAGTACAAGCTCGGGTATTATAAATCAGTGGTTCTCACACTGGGGTTCCCGGACCCCTGGAGGTCCAAGAGCCGGTGCTTGGGGTCCAAACATAGATGTTTAACAAACCGTTAAAATACACTGTAAGATGCGGGAAATCGCTTTTATTCTAAATCTTTTGGGGGAGCATCAATCGGTTTACAAATTAATCCCTGTTACTTGGTCTGACTCCTGCTGTTATGATTCTGTTCAGTTTTATGTCAAGAGTTTTCTGTAATAATTTGAAGAAATGTTAATGCATTCATTATGTTCACTGTGTGAATAGGTAAAGTTTTAAAGTGTTTTTTGATACTGTTCATTTTCTCAAAACGAATTTTTCAAGTTGAAATTTAATAAAGTTTGTTAATTGCGTCTTGAATGAAAAATACCATGTTTAAAAGTATAACAATAGTTAAGTATTTATGTTACACAAATATTTCCATTGCATTAAAGAAACAAACGGAAGAAAATTAGGCTGTTTAATAAATTATAAGAATTATGAGGGGGTCCCTGAAAACAAAACGTTTGAGAACCCTTGTTACAGTATTTATAAGTCCTAAACTACTAACTGGATTTTATTTTTACTTGAAATGGAACAAAGAATCTGCAATATGGATCATTCCATCAGATTATTTGGAAACCTCACATATAAGAGGTGCAGTTGATGGAGACTGTAAACCTACAAAATACAAAACATCATTTGGTCAATGCTCCTTCTCATTTAAAGGTCCCATATCTGGAACAGTTTACCATCAGCAATAAAAACATTGACTGATCTTAGAGGTTTTAATTCACAGGTGAAAAAATGGTTGAAACAAAACCAAATCTGTGAACACTGAATCCTATAGGGACAGAGGAGCAGCTGTGTGTGTGTGAGGGAACTGTTTAAGCCATTTAAACTTCATTAATTTTTTATTTTATTTTAGATGTTTTTATATAGGGAACTGTTTAATCTTAATTAAATTTTAATTTTATTTTAGCTGTTTTTATATAAAAGTCCAACCAAGGACTGGGTTTGCAAATTAGCCTGTGGCTAGAAATCCTGTGTACAAGACAACGGTTGCTTCGTTTTTAACATGTAACATTGTTTATTGTGCTGTCCTTGTTCAAATAAACTTGAATGAATGAATATTGTATCTCTGACCGCCTTGTGGTTTCTATGGTAACACTGACAGTATACTCCTAACATTGGCGTACTGTTCCTATCACCGTCATCATCATCATCATATCCATCAACTCAAACAACAGAAAATGTAACCAGCATCTTTTGAAGGAGCACAGATCAACCACCACTGTTGGCTGCTTTAAAAGTTTTAAACTGTGCGTTCGTGCAATTTGTTCAGATTCAAATTATGTGGTTGAGGTTATTCTCAACTACTACCAACACAAATTTTAGCTTAAGAATAAAACATCTGTAACGCACAAAGATCACCCAGCTTTTATAGAATTGGTTTATGATTGATGTTTCAAATCGTTTCAAATGTATATTCTGTGAAATGTGGCTGTTTGTATCTCAGACTTTACTTTTACAAACAAAAATGTAATTTTTGGTAAAATTAGTCTATTCTAGAGTAAAAGTCTAGGTTTAAAATAATAGAAGTAAATAACACATCAATTCATAAAAAACACAGACTTTTTCCCAAGAAAATAAACACTTGTTCATACAATCCTGTAGATCCTCCTGCTACAATCTGCTTATTTCTGTCTTTAATAGATCACAACAAACACATTGACAATAAATACATTTTTACCCATTTGTTTTATAATAAATCCATAAAACGTGAGAAACCCTTTGTATTGATTTACTGGAAAGTATGTTGGTCTTCTATACCATAGTTGAGCAGATGTGCAGTATGTCACCAGATATCCACCTAGCCTCCTTATTTCTTTTAAACTCATTAATGTGTTAAATATACTGTATATTTTAGAGCCTAAAAAAATACAATAAATAAATAAAGGAATAAAAAGGTAATCTCATGACATTTCATGTGTTTACTGTGGTATGTGGTGATGCATTTTACCATAAGGATGTTTTTTCTCTATTTTTGTGTGTTTTTAATCTGTGTATGAAGCTACAGTACAACTTTTGGTCACAGGGTGAATAAACAACCAGCTCACGAGCACACACCCATGCTGAAGACAACGTGCACAGTTTTTCAGCACAAATGTGTTTGTTTTCTTCCTCTTTGATGACACTTGTGTATTTTCGTCTGGTGCATCACTTTGCCACATGTGAAATGGTACACATTTTTAAATAAATAATTTTTGTCTTTTAATTTTGTTTTAAGTCCTTTGCAGGGTATTTCTCATTCACTCTTTCACATAGGTACATGGATCAGTCAGCACGTTGCAAAGCATCAGTCTTAAAACTGTGAATCTGCAGTAAGAAGTTGAGAAAAGCACAAAATATAGAAATCGAACAAAACCATTAGTTAACGTGCTGTGCACTATGAAACCGCACTAACAGGTCAATAGATAATGATAAATATAAATACAGGTAGTCCTCGGGTTACGATGGTCTCGAGTTACGACGTTTCACGGTTACGTCACGCATCTCATAAAAAAATTAAAATAATTATTTTGAATTGTTTTATTTTGAAAAGCCGTGTTCCGAGTTCCTTCCGGTTTTGACGGCAGAAGCAATAGCTTGACATAGCTTGACGGCAGAAGTAGCAAGCACTCGGTAGTTTTCCACTATTCAGTGGAAAATACACGCGGCCCGGTGGAGGGATACAGAGCTGGACCCAGGCGGAGCTCCAGAGAGCAGGAGGCTGGGTTTGGACGGACCGAGTCCGATCAGAGGTTGCTGCGCTCAGATACATGAGCTGGGAGCTGAACGGCGGCTTTACATCGGACGGATGGACGAAGGAAAACGGCTTCACGAGCATAGCAGTTAGCTGCGGAGGGTACAGCTGCCTGTACTCTCTAAAGAAGCTAAGTCTGGTCCTCTGGACATTCAAAAAACAAAACAAAACTTGTTGGAGCAAGCTGGACAGGCAGCAGCTGTGGAAAAGTAGCTGTTTTATGGACGGCGGTTTTACAATGTAAACAAATGGAGAGAACAGAGGAGGGACGAAGGAAAACGGCTTCACCAGCATACCAGTAGGTTAAAAGCAGTTACAGTTTAAAGACAAAAATGACAGTAGAATCCCAGATAATGACAGGCAGAGTAGGAACATAATCTACACGCAATTTAAAAAAATTAAGCACACAGATGCAGTGGCAGAAAAAAAATCACACTACAGTACAAGTGGCCCCCGACTTACGGCGGCCTCGACTTACGACGATCCGACTTTATGAACGCATCATATTAATAAAAATTTGAAATTATGAAATTAAAAAAATATATTGTTTTTAAATGTTCTTGATTTCATGTGTACAGCACTTTGTTGCAGCTGTGGTTGTTTTAAATGGATTTATAAATAAAGTATCGTTATTATTATTATTTTTTATTATAATTTTTAAGCCTATTTGCGCAGTTTCCGCCAGTTTTCGGCACTGCAGTGCCGCCGTCAGTGTTGCCAGATAGAGTCCAGGTTTTCCAGCCCAAAAATCTGTTAAAAACTGCCCCAAACCCGCCTAATCAATTTATTGTTATATTTACTGTTTTAATATGAACTCACATTAGCCAAGTTAATTTAACATATGTGGCAAAATGCAACAATCCAACAGAGTGCAATTTCTACCCGCAAAAGTCAGAATGAAAACCGCCCAATTGGCATCACTGGCCGCCGTGTCCGCCATTTTGCGGTTAGCTTCGGTTACCTCCAGCCTCGACAGACGGCTTTGGAGGACTGTGTGTCCGATAAAAGGTTGCCTCATACAGATAAATGAGCTGGAAACGCTCGGTGAACTCTGTGGACGTCTCAGGCTCGGAGCAGCAGCTGCCGATTGCTAACCTTGGACACAGTGCTATGTTTTCGACAGTGTCTGCCATTTTGCGGTTAGCTTCGTTAGCTCCGACACGGACCCGACAGGCAGCGGAGACGCCTGCTGCAGCCAGGAGCTCGCCTCGATGTCCGCCTGGTAGCCTCAGATGTTGGATGAACACCGAGCTAACATGCTACAACGCGGATAAACAGCTGCGCAGCCTTTTTGAGAGACGACAACAAGTTTTAGCCCCTAACAGAGGGGCTAAAACGCTAACGCGGCCCCACCGGGGACACGGAGCTGAACGGGCTGCGGAGACCAGCTCACAGTAAGAAATAGTAATAGAAATATTTTTTTATTTAATTACTGTATGTCTCTAAATGTACAGTACTGTACTGTATGTGTTTTTTGATAATTATGTAGGGTACTGTGTTAGGATAGGCGAAGTGCTTGGTAACTTACAGTACCGTACGTGTATGTGTATACTGTAAGTGGCGGCTGGGGTGTGCTTTCCGACTTACAGTGGTTTCGTGTTACAAACGGTGCGTAGGAACGGAACTCGTGCGTAAGTTGGGGACTACCTGTATAGGCTATGTGTCTGTCTTGTCATGATTTAAATAGCAGATCACATCAATAACTGAGTTGGTCATTCAGACACACTCAGGTTGTGGCAGGCCTGGATAAAGGAGGTGAGGAACAAAGTCCTACAGCTGCAGAAATGGACCCTTGAGAATGAGCAGGAGGTGACGTCTACGGAGATGCCACTCAATGTGATGGTCTTTCCTTTGTGCGGTCTGCCCCAGGTGACCAGAACCTTCGTGACGTGTGGCCATTGTGACATCTGTACCCTCCACATGCTGAGTGATTGCACAAAACAACCAGCTAGCCTCATGCTAACCCACAATGTGACCCCATCAAACAGCAGTAAGTGCTGGTGATGCTGTCTAATCCGTCTAGGAGGCCCTTTCTGTTCTGAATTTCAGTCACTGTTTGATTGTCAGGTGCTCCAGGAACTGCCTGATAACACTGTGGCACCATTTATAATGCCATCTGGTGCCTGATAGTTCAGCTCCAACTTTCTAATCTGCATGTGGTGCCTCGGTGGATCAGTTGTTAAAGGTGACACCTCTCAGTGAGAAGGTCCAAGGTTCACCTCCCAGCCTTTCTGTGCGGAGTTTGCTGGGTCTCATCATCATTGTCTCACCATGGATGTTTTGCACTATCTTTAGGGGTTTTTTCTCCCACAAACCAAAACATGAAGGTTACCGTGGGTTATTTAATGACTCTAGTTTCATTTGTCGTTCTGTGACCCTGTGAAGGGCTTGCCACCTGTCCAGAGTGTACCCTGCCTCTCGCACAGTGACGTCTGAAAAAAGGCATCAGCAACTCAAAAACGAGAAAGTGAGTAAAAAGACCATGGATGGATGATTTGTACATTAAGCAAATCATGTCCAAATTGAGCCATTATCTGGGTGCTCAACTTTTCTTTCAGTGAATTGTCATGAATATTTTTTTGATTTTTGCCACAACACAAACAGTTTCACAAATACAGACTACATGTAAAGAAAAATCAAAAGCAACAGGTGAGAAACTACTGATGATTTGGAGAAAAGTGGTATGCATCGAACCTCACATCCTATTTCCTCTGCTACAGCCCTGTCGCTACACATCCACATGGCTGAATATTAGTTTGAAGTATGTCTCTACAGTGAACCTGACAGGATGGTGTGCCACTGAGTGGTTTCTGTTTGCCCTGGGTTGCACATTTCCCTCCAGTGTTCTCGTCCTGCCTCTGAAGCATCGCTGCCAATCAGCACTCGACCCAGAGCGCTGCTTTTAGTGTAGAGACGACCCTGAACAGACACAGTTAGTCTTTATTATAAAGCTGCACGTTGATTTTACAATGCATGAATGAGCCCGTGTGAAACTTCGAACCTGCATGATGATGAACTCGAGAGCCAGCGGCAGCTCAGTGATGTCACCAGGCGGCACGTCAAACAGGAAGGGAGCGTTCCAGATGGGGTTGGGACCGCTGGACCCTTTGGTTTCCTTTGTATCAATTATTTTTCCATCCTGACGTAAGTTGATGACAATATAATGGTCTGTTGGTAAAAAACATAAATATACTCAGATAAGTTTAGAATGATTTACTGCATTTATTGTAATGTTACCAGACAATTGATTACCAGATGATGATTATGAACACAAACTCCATGTGTTGTTACAAATGAATTACATGCTTTTATCATGAATTGCTCTGAACCGCCCCCATAGCCACATCTGTCTCAACATCTAACACAATCTCGTTTGTTAATCCACTTTGGAACGCTGAAACCAAAGATCCCTGTAATGCCATCAAAAGAGTTTGTTTTTAAACTTCAACAGTAATATTAACTCCAAAGACTCACAGAAATAAATATTTCCCACCTCACTAATTTTCTTGTTATCTCTCTTCTGGTAATCAGCAGCAGGGATGTAAATCAGATCCAGATTTGGTTCAGACAGGAGAGGAAATGGCACGGGGTTGATCAGCTCCTGATTCGATTATTTTACCAGCGGATCATTGATCTGGTCAGATGTGACTGCAGCTGGGGAGAATGGAGTGTTTCTGACATTGCAGTGGGTGTTTTAACTGTACTATGTATCCCTCCTTTATTTGTCCACTGAAATAATCATAATTATGGTTAATTTGATCTCCTCAGATGAAATTCATAGCTCAAGGTCAGATAACAGTTACATAAAATATCAAAGATGATTAAAATGTGTCACTTTTTCTTCCAAAATAAATGAAAGTAGTAATAAAATTGAAGTGAGGAATGAACTAAAGCTGACGTTTGGACAAATAAATAAATAAATTGGAGAAAATTTTAAATGAATTTATTTGAGTTTTGTCACTACAGTTGCTGAAACAGTCCAATACATCCTGTTCAGTGAGTAAAAAAACAAATAAAATTAAGTAAACACAATTTGTAGCATTTAGCAGCAAACAAACAGGAACAGCCTTTTAGATTCATGAAATCCAGAACATTAGATGATGAAGAAAAATGTAAAAAGTATACAAATAAATTGGTAGAGATTGTAAAAAAACATAAGAGGGAATATTATAGTCAATTATTACATAAATGCAGTGGTGATATGAGGGCGACATGGCGAGTAATCAACAATGTTTTAAGTAAACATAAGGGTAATATGGGATTGTCACGACATTTTGTAGAAAACAATGTGGACATTTATGATGATACAGAAATTGTAAATGGATTTAATAATTATTTTGCAAATGTGGGATCAAATCTTGCAACGTCAATTCCTAAAGTGGATATAAATGTGAATTATTTGATCAGAGATTGTGTAAACAGTATATTTCTGCATAGAACTAGTAAGGAAGAAATAATGAAGGTAGTTGGTCAGTTTGCTGATAAAAGATCCAAAGATTGTGAAGGAATGGATATGATGGTTGTGAAGGAGATAAGTTATGTTATAGAGCCATATATCTGTAATTTATCATTTTCTAAAGGTATATTCCCAGAAAGAATGAAAATTGCAAAGGCAATTACAATCTTTAAAAATGGTGAGAAATTTTTATTTAATAATTATAGACCTGTATCGTTGTTGCCACAGTTTTCTAAAATCCGTGAAAAACTATTTGTGTCCAGACTGGACAAATTTCTCGATAAACATAATATTTTGAGTAATGGTCAGTATGGTTTCAGATCTAATAATTCAACATGTCTGGCTCTTATGGACTTGATGGAACAGGTTACAGCGATAGATGATAAGCAATATTGTGTAGTCTACAGTATTTGTTGATTTAAAAAAGGCTTTTGACACCATTGATCACATTATTTTGCTTGAAAAATTGAAAAAATACGGTACTAGAGTTCTAGCCATACAGTGGATATCTAGTTATTTCAAAAGCAGAAAACAGTATGTACAGATTGAAGATGTAAGATCTCGTCTGTGCAATCTGTCGTGGAGTACCGCAAGGTTCAGTTCTTGGACATAAGCTGTTTATTTTGTATGTAAATGATTTAGTTAAGGTGTCTAGTATCCTCAAGTGTGTTTTATTTGCAGATGATACTACTTTCTTTTGTTCAGGTAAAGACTTGAATCACATGTTTGAATTAATGAAGATAGAGTTGGCAAAAATTCAAACTTGGTTTAAATTAAATAAATTATCATTAAACGTTGAAAAAACTAATTATATGATATTTAGTAAAAAAAAAAAAAAGAGCCAACTGTAGTTCCCTTTCAGTTGGTCTCTCGGTGCAACATACTTGCTATGGGAATTGCGCCTCCACGCGATTACCTGAAGGAATACATTCACGCCTTTTACGGCAGGGGGTGTCACCCCGCGCCAGAGGTACCGCCTTTTAGGTACTTAAGCGACTGACGCCCCTCCAACTGTCTCTTTTTGCCCTTCACCTCGCAAAACCTGAACTACCTCTCTTCGCGGGACTTCTCTGCTGCTCCATCGCTCAACTTGAGGTGAGCTCGCTCCCTGCACAGAGCGCACAGAGAATTTTTCCCTGCGTTTCTATAACCTCGAAATTTTTTGTTCTCCTCTCTCTACAGGTTGCTTCGCTCGACGGCGTTATAACTGCGCCACAACTGCTACCCCGGATAATATCCTAGCGGGCTAGCCAGCGAAAGCGACACGAATGAGGAGACACGTGAACAAAGAAGAAAAAGGATTCTGGAAGGACTCGCTCGCCTTAACTCGGACATGCCTCCAGAGAAAGGAAAGCGAAAGTCAAAACTTCAAAAGAAAACCAGCGGGACGGCGAGCCCAACCTCGCGCGCCTGTCCCAGTGGCTGTGGAATTTCCCTCATAGTAACGGACACCCATGAGGCCTGTCCAGTCTGTCTGGGTATATTTCATGCAAGACAAGCTCTGGATGCGCCCGATTCTTGCCCACACTGCAGCCAGATGCTGGATACGGTGCTGCGGCATCGGATGGACCTTGTGGCTAAAGCCATGGGAAGCTCAGCTGGCCCACAGAACCCAGACACTATGGAGACCCTCACTCTGACCCCGGAGCTCAAACACATGGCTCTACACGACAGCACGCGCGTCTAATGGGGCAACAGCCCTGACCCACTTGCTCCCATGGGGGACCTAATGGTCGAGTTCGACACCAGAGGCATGATGAATGAAGACAAGATCTTCATCTTAGCCTCGGGCGAATTTTCGGCGAAGGAACCAGAACTTGAAATCGAGGATCCGGGAGAGGACCTCTCCAGGACCCCGGTGCCTGTGCTCCCCGAAACGGACTTCTCCATTCCTGCCCTGTTCGACCTGTGTCACAGAGCTGCAGACGCGCTCAACATTCCCTGGCCGGAGCCTCCGCCTCGCCAACAGGTCACGAGGCTGGCGGGGAACTATTTTTATTCAAAACAGCAGGCAGCAACGAGACAAAGGATGCCCGTGTTCCCAGACTTCCTCACGGAACTAACCCACACCTGGTCTCAACCACGAGCGCCCATGCTCCTTCCTCTCTCACAATTCCTCGACGTGGAAGGCATGGATCAGGTGGGAATAGCCAACGCGCCTCAGATTGAGGACACACTGGCGTCCCACCTAGCTCCCAAGCCATCAGGAATAAAACTGACTCTCCCCAGCAAAGCTTGCAGAGCCTCAGCGTCGCTTCTCGAGAAGTGCTACAGAGCTCAAGGACTCGCGGCGCACGTGATGAACGTGTCCGCGATGATGCAGGCTTACCTCGCAGAAAAACTCCAACAACTGCAGGTAACCTCGGATAATCAAGCTGCTGCCGACTTACTGGATGAAGCCCGCAGAGCAACAGACTTCGTTCTCCGTATGATGGGATCAGCTGCTGTCGCTCAGGGCAGAGGTATGGCGGAAGTGGTCATCGCGATCCGCCACCTGTGGATGACGCTGACGGATTTACCGGAGGGACAAAAGGTGCCTTTTCTCCACCACTCGATAGAAGCGGAGGGACTTTTTGGTCAGACTTTGGAGCGAATCCGGACCAAGCTGGACCAAAGGCGCAGGCAGGCTGAAGCTTTCAGGGTGGGCATTCCTCGTCGGAGTTCCCCCCCCCCAGAGAGCCTGCTGGAGGCAGACCTGCACAGCCGCGGCACCGCTCGACGATGCGTGCACCACCGCAGAAGCGGCCAGCATACGAGGAGGAACCTCGGCAGAGACCCTCGCCGAGCCAACCTCGCTCTGAGCACGCATGGAGCAAAAACAGGTTTGTTCCACACCAAGCGAGCAGGCATAGGGCCTCCTCGGCGAGCCGGGACACTCGTCAAAAATGTGCCTGATGATCCAGGCTCACGTTTACATTTTATACGACCTCCCGCCCACGCGGTAACGGGAATGTTCGCACCTTGTTCAGACTTTATTTGTAACAAAGTACAAATGGCTGATAATTTTGTTGCATGCACAAACCATGCTCTCCCTGCTGTGAGTGACATTAAATCATGTATGTCGTTGCACATAAGCACGATTAAAACTCATAAAACAGCACATCCCTGTTTTATTGACGATCAAAAAAAACACACCAACACAATTAATGTCAACAGTACGGGCCTCCCTGGCCCGACAGCCGTCATAAAGGGGGGGGCACATCCCCCTCCCTCACGGCTCATGGGGTGTCAGTTTTTTCAATAAGCCCCAGCAGGGTGCCTCAGGACCTGTCTCCAGTGGACAGACCCAGAGGCGTCTGTGAACAGACCCTCCACCTTTCGCGAAGACAGGTGGGAGAGGGCACGTGTTCCAGCCCCCGCTCCATGGTGAGCAAGGGACCGGCTAATACACTAACCAGACTAACACGTGACATGTTCGCACCACAGGAGAGCACGTTGGATGCCCCAAGGCAGACACAAATTTCACACTCTCAAGACAGTGGCTGTAATCACGTTACTGTGTGTGTAAGCGGATCGGAGTCTAACCAGAATTTTCCTCCTGATTTTGAAAGGAAACTGGGCTCCTTACCTACAAACGATCTTAAGTCTGCCGGTAACAAAGGACCATCTCCACGTTCACACGTTGCAACGGGCCCTTTATTATCCATGAAGGACATGCAATGCTCGAGCGGTAAAAGAGCAGCAAGTGACTTTCCTCACAAAGCTGCATCAAACTTGCTCCCACACGACAGTATCCCACTGGGTGAAACAACAATTGGAGTTAGGAGATCTGCTAGTTTACAAAAACAGCAGCCCCTCAATCCGATAAATCCTGTTTTGGAGGGAAACAATAGCTTTCCTGTTCCGACTCAATTTAATAAAATGAATAGACTCCATCTGTCTTCAAGGAGACTCGATCAGGGCAGTCTGTTAACACATCAACGCGGAGGCCCACTCCAGTGGCGGATCTACCATGTAGGCAAATGAGGCCGTTGCCTGGGGCCCCCAATCAGCAGGGGCCCCAGCCAGTCACCTACATCCCAACATTGCTCCTGCTTGTTAATGTACGTTTAACATAAAAATAATTATAGTTACGACGAAAACGATAATTAAAAACGCAATACAAAAAACGGTCGAGTTCTGTACCCCCCTACTAAAAATTGACTATTCCGTCATGCGTCATGACATCACCCACTAATCCAGGAAGTGCTGTATGCTGCTTGAGTGAGAATGAAGCCAAGTACAGAGGAGATGGAGAAAAGATGAAGCGAACGAGAAAATACGAAAGCGGAGCTGAAAAACGTAAAAAGCGTCAAAAAACAATAACGTATGTTTCTTCACTACCGAAAGTGACAAACTTTTTTCATGGGTCTAATTCTAAAACTTAAACTGCTAATGACGGGCGGCCCATTGAAAGTGTGGCGGAACCGGACATCAGGATCCAGGAAGAAGTTAATGGCGCCGAGGCAGTGACTCAAGACGAAGATAAAGACGAGGATTCACAGCAAAATGAGGTATGAGTTTTAGAAATTATTTTGTAGGTTGGGTAAAAGAAATCCTAACAGTAATCAGCTGAGACAACCACTATTTTCACGTTTTCTTTCTGTATCAAAATATTAAAAGATATTCGACCGAAATCTTCTGACTTAAATAGGAGAGAGGGGATTTTATATTTTACCTACTTTAGCTCTCTGCCCTGCTTGCTTAGTACAGTATACAGTATTATTAAATTATTCGGACTTTACATTGAATAGAATAGATCTAAAATATTCCACAGTTATCTATTAATTTTTTTCTCAACCATTTTACAAAATATTTGACTGTTAAAACTTCATCAGACTATCATTGTTTTGTTATTTGGTCCATAGTCCCTCCATTAAATACATTATAAAGCACAACTTATAGCTTTCAGAGTAATGCAAAAATGTGTTTTTTAATAATGACTGGTTTGCTTTGGACAGAAATGCCACTGTTAGTTTAAAACAACAGAATCAAAAGGCTAGGATTGCTAAATTAAAATGTTATCTAAAATGTAAAAATTGATATAAATGAAAAGTGACATTCCCTGATGCATGCTCAATAATCCAGGTGGAAAAATCTGTGACATTATTTGAGTCATTTAGTTTACAGTAAGTCTTACAGTCTGTGTAAGTTTTAAGGTTTAAAAAGAAGTCAAAACTTTCAGTCTTAATTATGGAAACTTGGATAAATGAGAGCCTTCACATGTGTTAAATGTAATAATGTCTTATTTTTTCTTTTATTTCCTCCAACACTAACATATTTGTTGTTTTTTTCAGATGCAGTCTTTAAACATGCATCATTAAAGACCAGAAACAAGACAGAAGACAACTTTCATAGAAGTCCAGCTGAATAATCAAGGTAATTCATGATCACTTAATGCTGTAAAAAGTGTCTCATGCCTGGACATCTTGCTGTTCATATCGAGCCAGTGTGTGAATTAATCTCAAAGTACCACATCTCAACTACACACACTCACTTTTTCACATTGATCTAACAACTGTTCCCTGTTACAGAATATGTAATATAACGTTAAAAGAATTAAAGTTGTGAAAATCTTCTAATTTAGGAAAATATATTTCTACTGTATTGCTCACATCTACCCTCTCTATTCGTTTGTGTTTATTTAGTGTTGTTGAATTTTGGTGTAAGACTTGATTTAGAGCCTTTTATTGCAATAATAAAACATGTTTTGCAAAAAGACTTTAAAGGATAGTTGTACCTTATTAAAGTAGAGAAAAAAACAGTTGTTTTTATTATCTAGTTCCCAGTATTAGACTATGAACATGAAAATCTTTGACCTTCAGGGCAGGGCCTAATGGTACATTTAGGCTGACTTGGGGGAGGGCCCCTTTACAAAGGTTTGCCTGGGGCCCCAAAATGTCTAAGTCCGCCACTGGCCCACTCCCCAATCTGGTTGACCCTCAAAGGCTCACACAGGAAGTCGCAGTCCAGCCGTTTAGGCCAGGAACTGGAATCAATTCCAGTCTGTTAGCTGAAAAGGACAGGCTGATGGCTTCGGGCCTACCAGAGAATGTGGTAAAAACCATACAAAATGCCCGTGTCGGGTCAACACAGTCTCTATACGCACAAAAGTGACGCATCTTCGAAGCCTGGTGCTCAGAAAGAAATATCATTTCTTATGCTTGCGACTTGGCTCAACTACTAACTTTCCTTCAGGATTTACTAGAAAAGGGTTGTTCTTATTCAACGATTAAAGTGTTCCTTGCAGCTATCTCTACTTGTCACAAGGTCTGGGGACACAGGACTCCTGGAGTACATCCAATCATAATGAGATATATGAAAGGTGTGCTTCGAACCAAGCAACCCAGTAGGACCTTGACCCCTGGTTGGGATCTTGGCCTGGTCTTGGGGGCTCTTTGCGACCCGCCATTCGAGCCTCTGAGCGAGATTAAGATAGATCTTCTATCTTATAAAACTGCTCTTCTCCTGGCTTTGTGCTCGGCGAAACGCGTGGGTGACCTCCACGCTCTATCTGTACATCCGTTATGTACCATATTCGCCCCTGATGGGTCAAAGGTCACCCTGAGGCCTAATCCCGCTTATACTCCCAAGGTCTTGACCTTCAACCATAGGAGTCTAGACTTTGACCTCTCCTCCTTCCCACCTGCTCCTGTTCTTACTCAGGAACAGGAGAGACTAAAGGCTCTCTGCCCTGTGAGAGCTTTACGCACTTACATACAGAGAACAGCCGAATGGAGGGAAACAAACCAACTGTTCGTCTGCTTTGCCGCACCTGCTACAGGAAAGGCCCTATCAAGACAGCGCCTCTCACATTGGGTGACGGAGGCCATTAAAAGGGCATACGGTAGCAAAGGTCAACAAGTGCCCCCTGGAGTGCATGCTCACTCAACCAGGGGCTTGGCCACTTCCTGGTCATTGTTCAAGGGCGTGCCAGTTGCAGACATTTGTGCTGCCGCGAACTGGAGCTCATTAAACACTTTTGCAAAGTACTACAGTTTGGATGTTACTGCGTGTGATGTCACTCAGGCTGTTCTTTCTAATACACAATAGAAAGTAGCTTTGAGATGCCTTCTGGTCAAAGGCAGGCGTTCACACTAACAGGCATTTTACTGAGCATTTCAAGGGCGTGAATGAATTACGTTCCCATAGCAAGTATGTTGCACGAGAGACCAACTGAAAGGGAACTGAAAGTTATGCACCATAACTCATGTTCCCTGAAGGAAGGGAACGAGGTGCAACATAGCTGGCCCTTTTCAATGCTGAAAGCTCGGTGAAGTGCAATTTTGGAGACAGTTGGAGGGGCGTCAGTTGCTTAAGTACCTAAAAGGCGGTACCTCTGGCACGGGGTGACACCCCCTGCCGTAAAAGGCGTGAAAGTATTCCTTCAGATAATCGCGCTAGGGCGCAATTCCCATAGCAAGTATGTTTCACCTCATTCCCTTCCTTCAGGGAACATGAGTTATGGTGCATAACTTTCAGATTTTCTTTTCAAAATTGACGGTGTCGAGATACGCAGAGTGAGTGAAGTAAAGTTTCTGGGAGTAATTATTTACGATAAATTGTCATGGAAAAAACATATTAATTTGGTAAGAACTAAAATCTTTAAGTCTATGGGAGTGCTATATAAAGTACGGGAATTTCTTACTGATAAGGCATTGTGTTTGCTGTACAATACAATTGTTGTATCGCATTTGATTTATTGTGTTGGTATCTGGGGTACAGCATGTGAAACTGTAACCAAGTCTATTTTTATTTTACACAAAAGAGTTATATGAGTTATCTCAAAAAAGCATTATGGTCATCCTTCAAGTATTTTGTTTTATCAACTGAAAAATCTTAAGTTTTATGATTTAGTGGATTACAATATTCTATTACTTATGTACAAGGCTCAGAATCAAAATTTACCTTTGAACATACAAGTGTATTTTGTTAAAAGGAGTAGTTGTTATAATTTAAAGGGAACAGATATAATTGTAAAGACAAGATATAGAACAAGTTTAAAGGGTGGGTCTACTATAATGAAGGGAATTGGTTTATGGGATAGTTTGGATAATGATACAAAAAATGAGAAATCATTAGTTGTATTTAAGAAAAAGATCAAGAATGTATTGTTGATGAGTTATATTTAAGTTTGCTAATATTAAGGAATTATAATGAATAATTGTGATAAGTTTTGTGGTTTGTTAATTTAATTGATATTGTTAAGAAGGGGCAGAAATGATAAGAATTAATTCTTCTTCTGCTGCCTTTCATTTTATGGGTACAGTATTTTTATTTTATTTGTTTTGAATATGTCTTGTTTTAATTGAAATGAAATGAATAAACAAACTAACTAAAAACTTTTTTGGGTGTAGGTGCATGATATGAACAATATTTAGTAACTTTGCAAAAGGGAGCAGCACAAAACTCCTAAAACTGTGTCTGCTGAGTCTTTTCAAACAAACTCAGGCTGAACTGTATTTCATATCAGTATTTCATTAAGGCAGTTTAAACACAGAGCAAAAAGAGAGGGTGAGTAGTTTTACAGCAGCAGAATCTGCTATATGACCCTGAACAGAGCAGGTGGAACAGGCAGCCTAAAATATAAATCTATACTACAAGTGGGGTAGCACAGTGCACAATACAGCCTACGTGCTGGGACCTACAGGGCAACATGCAGGGTAACATGCAGGGTATCATGCAGGGTATCATGCAGGGAATCATGCAGGGTATCATGCAGGTTATCATGCAGGGTATCATGCAGGGTATCATGCAGGGTATCATGCAGGGTATCATGCAGGGTAACATGCAGGGCAGGGTATCATGCAGGGTAACATGCAGGGTATCATGCAGGGTAACATGCAGGGTAACATGCAGGGCAGGGTATCATGCAGGGTAACATGCAGGGCAGGGTATCATGCAGGGTAACATGCAGGGTATCATGCAGGGTATCATGCAGGGTATCATGCAGGGTAACATGCAGGGCAGGGTATCATGCAGGGTAACATGCAGGTTATCATGCAGGGTATCATGCAGGGTATCATGCAGGGTATCATGCAGGGTATCATGCAGGGTAACATGCAGGGCAGGGTATCATGCAGGGTAACATGCAGATTAACATGCAGCGTAACATGCAGGGTAACCACAGGGACCAGGCTGTATTATGACATGAACAAGAACAACGGTCCTGTTGACCACAGTGACGCTGTGCTTGATCTGAGGAGAACATCTGGCCTGATTCTCACCTGGCGTTCCTGGGATCCGTGTGAGCTTGGTGAGGTTCTCGGCCTTTCGAACCATCACTTTGATTCTCTGGGACAGCACCTGGTACTGCAGCAAGATCAGCAGCTGCCCCAAAGTCCGGGGCACGCAGACTGAGCTCTTCCTACGACCCAGCATCTCCAGAGAACTCGTGCTCTGAGGATGTAATCGAACGGGAAAGAAAACATGGAAGATAATATTCAGCAAGATGGGTAAAAAAAAAAGGAAAACATGTCATTCTAAATGTTTTTATTTATGAAATATGAATTAGGGCCCCTGCTGTTTTCCCTTTACATGCTGCCTTTGGGTCAAATTATTAATCAGTTCAACATTTCCTTTCACTGCTATGCCGACGACACACAACTTTACATCAGGACTGGAGCATCATCATCATCCCTATCTCCATCTTCACTCACTGCTCTCACTGCACTCACTGCTCTCTCTGCCTGCCTGGAGGAAATAAAGGCATGGATGAATCAAAACTTTCTTCAACTGAACTGCTCCAAGACCGAGGCCATATTGATCGGCACCCCTCACCAGGTACAAACATCAACTTTAACAACAATCTCCTTCTCTGGTCAAGACATCCCCCTCTCCACCTCTGTTACAAATCTTGGAATAAAAATGGACTCTCATCTCACATTTGAAAATCACATTAAGCATCTGTTTAAAACCTGCTTCTTCCATCTCCGAAACATCTCCAGACTTCGCCCATCTCTGACTTTTCCTGATGCTGAGAAACTCGTCCATGCCTTTGTCTCCTCCAGGCTCGACTACTGCAACTCCCTGTTTATTGGTATCCCTGGCAAAAACATTCAGAAGCTTCAATATATTCAAAACAGTGCAGCTAGGATTCTGTTGAGAGTTCGCAAATTTGATCATATTACACCCATTCTCCATAACCTCCATTGGCTTCCTGTCACCTACAGAATTCAATATAAAACTGCTCTCATTACCCATCAATGCTTGCACGGAACTTCACCTGACTATCTAAAGGACATTCTTGCACCATATTCATCCACCCGGTCTCTACGATCACAGAACAGTAATTTACTTCATATTCCTCGGACCAAATTGAGGACCATGGGAGACCGAGCATTCTGTGTGGCTGCCCCCCGCCTGTGGAACTCCCTCCCTGACGACCTGAGAGCTCCACAGTCACTGGTTGACTTTAAAAGCGGCATTAAGACTTTTCTTTTTAAGCAAGCCTATTCTGCTTTCACATGATTTTATCTTTGATCTTAGCTGTTATCTTTATTGATTTTACTTGATTTTATCACTTGTTTTATTTTATTTATTTTTTAAGCAAGCCTAAATCTACATGATTTTATCTTTGATCTTAGTCATATTATTATGATTTTATTTGATTTTATCACTTGTTTTATTTTTTACCTTTACCTTGTTACACATTGTAGCACTTTGAGATTTTTATTAATGAAAAGTGCATTATAAATTGAATTCATTATTATTATTATTATTATTATTATTATTATTATATCAAAGCAAGGAAAGAAGAAAGAGGCTGAATGAAACCATTCTGACCAACATTTCTAAAAGTGCTGTAAGCGAATAAGTCAACCGATGCTCAGGTAAATAAAATTACAGCATGCACAGACTTTTGTGTCACTGACTGGAAGGTTTTCAGTTTCTGTCTGAATTAGATTTAAATGTTCATCAGAGCTACATCTAAATCAAATTGTCGGTCACTTAAAGTTAATCAGGATTTTTCATCATCTTTTCATGCAGCTGTCAGGCTGACCGACAGACATTTGCAGCGTTCTGAGTCACTTTGGATCAAAGCAGTGGTGTGTGACTCTCGTGGTAATTTCCATCTGACTTGGTGTCAACTTTCATTAATTTAAAATGTGAACAGCACAGTGACTCACTTTCCTGTTAAGTGCTGGCCCGCCAGCGATGTGCTGATGGCCAGAGGCCTTTTAATTCAACAGGTGAGTTTCAGACCTCTGCGTCTGTCATAATTTACAAAACATGCTGTTTAAAAAAAAGACTACGACTCGGCACACGGTTCTTTCGAATGCGAATTAATAAGAACGTTCAACGAGTTTTGAACTCATCTGGAGGGGACATCCATTCAACTCAACAGATCCACTGTCTTTAACATATTGTAGCAGCATCTCTTGGGAGAAAGAAACTCTTAAATTGTTACATTGTGGTGGCTGTGGCTGAGTGGATAGAGCAGTCGTCCTCCAATGCAAGAGTTGATGGTTCGAATCCACCAGCAGTCAAATGCCAGTGTTCCTGGGCAAGACACTGAACCCCTTGTTGCCTCCGATGTGTGTGCCATCAGTGTATGAATGTGATAAAGCCCTGATTATTCTTTGTAGAGATCTAGTAGAGTGCTGTATGAATGGGTAGAATGGTAAATGGAGCTTACTTATATAGCGCTTTCCAGCCCCCTATGAGGGGCCCCAAAGCACTTCACAGTACCAGCCATCCACCCATTCATACACACATTCATACAGTGGTAGCCTGCCATGCAAAGCGCTGCCAGTCCTACTGGGAGCAACTCGGGGTTAAGTGTCTTGCCCAAGGACACAACGAGGTATGCAGTGACCGGGGATCGAACCCAGGACCCAGGTACATGAGGACGCAGATTGTGTTGTAAAGCCATTTACATAAAAACAGTCTTAATAAGAGCACGTTGAACTAAATCTAGAAATTAAACCAGCAGCTGTCATGATCACCAGTTCTCTGTCATCTGTCTCCATGTCATGTCTCTGCTGCTCTGTCTTTCTCTCAGTTGCAGAGACAGTATTAAATGTTACAGCTTTACAAACGACTTACAAATGTAAACTTAACAAATGGGCGGCAAAAAAGAACCTCATTAAATTTGGATTCTTTCTTTAAAGTATACTTTTATTTTTATTTATTTTTCACTTCAGACACTTCTATGAGAATACTGTACATTTCTGAACTTTTTTTTTTCAAATCTGCAGAAGTGTGTTTAATGAAAACTTGTGATTTTATGAATGCTATAAAAGGAATCTTGTTTTTATAAAATTGGTAACCAGCATCAAAACATACAAATAAAAAGGTGAACAATAGTTCCCTTTCAGTCATGTTCTCTCGGTGCAACATACTTCTATGGGAATTGCGCCCCCGCGCGATTACCTTAAGGAATATATTCACGCCTTTACGGCAGGGGCATCACCGCCGCACCAGAGGCCCCGCCCTCTGGGTATTTAGGCGGTGAACGCCCCTCCATCTTCCTCTTCTTTGCCCTTCACCTTGCTTAAACACCTGAACTTCGCGGGACTTCTCTGTTGTCGCATCGCTCGACTGAGGTGAGCTCGCTCCCTACACTGAGCGTACAGAGAAATTTTCCTGCGCACTGCTGGGCTGGCGAAAGCTAGTCCGGCATTTTTCTACTCACCCTCGAAGTTTTCTTCTTTTCCGCAGGTTTTCGCTCGACGGCGCTAACTGCCTCACAACCTCCTGCTAACCTTAGCAGGCTGTTGAGCGAAAGAAAAGACGACGGAGAAGACAACTTCGAAGAAAAGACAAATCAACTCGACGTTTCTCAGGACATGGCTCCCGAGAAGAGAAGACGGAAGACAAGGAGGAGAAAGACCAGGACGACGAGTCCTCGCTCGCGCCCTTGCCCCAGTGGCTGTGGCCGCTCCCTTTTGGCGACGGACACCCACGAGGCCTGTCCTGTCTGCCTGGGGATTCTGCATGCAAGGAAGGCGCTGGAACTCCCCGACTCTTGCCCTCACTGTCGTCGAATGTCGACCGCAGTGAGGAGACGATAGGCTGTCGCGCTGGCCAAATCCATGGCTAGAAGCGTGGCGCTCAAGGTCGCACGTCGGCTTCCCCCTGCTCCGGAACCCGATAACGTGGACCTGGAATGCAACGGACGAGTCGGAGAGGACGAAATGTCGGATTCCTCGGGTACCGCCGAGGACTCGACGTCTGAAGTGTCCGGCCTAGACGCTGATTTTGGTGACAAGGGAGAACTCGTGAGTTCCTCCCAGAACCTAGCGCATATCCTCCCGGAGCCGGACCTGTCAGTACCGGCCCTGTTCAACTTGTGTCGTAGGGCAACGGATGCTCTACAGATCACGTGGCCGAGCCCGACCCCTCGCCAGCAGGCTACGAGACTAGCGGGAAGCTACTTCCACGCGAAGCAACCAACAACGTCACAAAAGATGCCCATATTTCCAGACTTACTTACGGAGCTCAAACGTTCCTGGGAGGATCCCGGAGCTTCTATCGTGCTCCCATTGTCCCGGCTCCTCGACGTGGCGGGAATGGAAGCAGTAGGCCTCGATAGCACTCCCCCTATCGAGGAGACTCTGGTGGCTCACCTAGCCCCCGCCGCCTCGGGGATGAAACCTACGCTACCCATGGAGGAGGCCCGCCGAGCCTCGGACCTCGTGCTCCGCTTGATGGGGACAATAGCCATCTCCCAAGGCAAGGCGATGGCGGAAATGGTTGTCGCCCAACGCCATCTTTGGCTGACCTTATTGGACCTCCCGGAAAACCAGAGTTCAACTTTCCTACAGCACCCGATCGACTCGACGGGGCTTTTCGGGGGAGCTCTGGAACGCGTCCAAACCAAACTGGAACAGAGATGCAAACAGGCGGAAGCCCTCCGCGAGGGGTTGCCAAGAAAGAACTTTGCCCCCCGTAAGGAGAACACAAATGGCCCCCCACGGAAGAGACCCGCAGGTGGCGGTGGAACATTCCGGGGACAGCCGAGGATCTCGCCAGTCTCCCCAGGCGGAAAGCAGGCTCGGACCTGATGAAACAGGATGAACCGACAATCTTACAGGTTTATCCGCCCACGTGGTATAGGTACCTGATCCATTGGGCCCAGTCTCCCCTCGTAAAAGACTACGAGGAGTGAGCGGCATATGTGTGCACACCAATCGCGACTCGACCATTGCATGTGTACCATACCATACCATTTTATTTATAAAGCACTTTAAACAGGAACAAGTCCACACCAAAGTGCTGAACAAACAAACAAGCAACAGGTAACATAGACAATGAAGTACAACGCGAAAAACATAAAAACACTATGGATCAAAATAAAACGATCAAACACCAATCAGCTGGTGTTGAAAGCAACAGAATAGTAGTGAGTTTTTAACCAGGATTTGAAAACTGAGAGGGAGGGGGCCTGTTTGATCAGCAGCGGTAACTCGTTCCAGAGTCTTGGGCCAGCTACAGAGAAGGCTCTGTCACCTCTGCGCTTAAGACAAGTTTCTGGAACTGTTAAAAGTATCCGGTCCTCTGACCTCAAAGCACGTGGAGGGACATATGGGTGTATCAGATCTGAGAGATAGGCGGGGGCGAGACTGTTCAGTGATTTGTAGACGTACATGAGAATTTTGAACTGGATTCGAAGATGAACCGGTAGCCAGTGCAGGGAGGCCAAGACTGGTGTAATGTGCTCTCCTTTGCGTGTACTGGTTAAAAACCGGGCAGCTGCGTTCTGAACCAGTTGTAATCGTGCAATGGAGGCCTGACTGACGCCAAGCAGAAGTGAATTGCAGTAATCAAGCCTAGATGTAATGAATGCGTGAATTAATGTCTCCAGGTTATTTTTGGATAATATGGGCTTCAGCTTAGACAGTCGCCTCAGCTGGAAAAAAACAGGATTTAACGATCATGTTTACATGACTGTTGAGTTTCAGGGAAGGATCCATTATCACTCCCAGATTTGTGACTTTTTGTTTTTCAGACAGGGGTAGAGCAGAGAGGTCGATGCAGTGGTTAGAGGTTGTGTCATTGGGAAGGAACAATATGGCTTCAGACTTCTTATCGTTGAAGCTTAAGAAATTTAAAGCCATCCAGTCCCTGATGTCAGCCAGGCAGTCGAGCAGAGGTTGAATAGAGCATGTACCATTTTGTCTTAGGGGAAGTAAATTTGACAGTCATCGGCGTAGAAGTGGAAGGGTATGTTGTGTTTCCGGAAAATAGCACCGAGTGGCAGCAGGTATAAGGAGAACAAGAGAGGACCCAGGATGGACCCCTGCGGAACCCCCCATTTAAGAGCTGCCACTGCAGAACTAAAACCATTGATGGAAACACAAAAGGATTTGTCAGAGAGGTAGGATCTGAACCAGTTCAGGGCTGACCCTGTGATGCCCACCCACTGCTCCAACCTAGCAATGAGGATCTCATGGTCGATGGTGTCGAAAGCGGATGTGAGGTCCAAAAGGACAAGCAACACAGAGTCACCGGTGTCTGTGGATAGGAAGATGTCATTAAAAACCTTCAGTAAGGCAGTCTCAGTGCTGTGGAGGGATTTGAAGCCAGATTGGAATAGCTTGGGGATAGCGTAATCCTCCAGGAAGCACTTTAGCTGGGACTCAACTATTTTCTCTAGAAGTTTAGAAATAAATGGGAGTCTGGAGACAGGCCGGAAGTTAGAAACTACTGAAGGGTCGAGGTTTTGTTTTTTCAAGAGGGGTTAAACAGCAGCATGTTTTAATGATTTTGGCACCACACCTGAGGATAGACTGCTATTAACAATAGAGAGAATGGAGGGACCTAGAGTGTGAAAAACCTCCTTTAGTAGCCGAAGGGGGACCACATCAAAGGGGGAACCAGATGGTTTCAGGTTGCACATGACCTGCTCAAGAGAGGATAGAGAGACTTGTTCAAAATGGTCACAAACAGTAACAGATTTAGGTGGGATGGATGGATCATGAGATGGAGGAGAAATGAGAGCCCGGGTGGTCGCAATTTTATCTAAAAAGAAATGTTGGAAGTTCTCGCACAGCTCAGTGGAGGCTTCCAGGGGTGATTGTTCAGTGAGGTGGAGGACAGAGTTTAGGGTGGACAACAGAACTCGAGGATTGCGAGAGTTTGCAGCAATGATATCAGAGAAGTATTGTGATTTAGCA
The DNA here is from genome assembly GCA_038048925.1 of Garcialebias charrua. Taxonomy (NCBI): domain Eukaryota; kingdom Metazoa; phylum Chordata; class Actinopteri; order Cyprinodontiformes; family Rivulidae; genus Garcialebias; species Garcialebias charrua. The sequence goes on from JBBPBX010007421.1 coordinate 63,874, forward strand.
GTTTTAACTGCTTTCTGATATCGGCGCCAGCTCTCTTTTACCATCTGAAAAGAGACCTGCAGTCTGTCTTTTTTCCATTTCCGCTCCGCCTTTCGGCATTGCTGCCTAACAGCTCTGGTCGTGTCATTCAGCCACGGTTCTGCCCTGAGTGTTGGTCTCCTAGATTTAATAGGAGCTACTTGATCCAGAGCCTTTAAACAAACAGAGTCAAACTGGTTTGTCAGCTCCTCAGTGATGGAGAGGAACAATGGGGGCTGAATTAACATGTCATTGTTGTAAACCTCAATGAAACATGCGGCAGTTAACACTAGGAATACCAGAATATTCAGATGAGTACTACACTTACCAGAGTCTGTCAAATTACAGATTGAGGGATTTGCATTCAATTAGGTTTGTGTGACCCCCTGGGGCTGAAGTCTTTTGTGTGCTCAAAACATCCCCCCAGTAGCAAAAACAAAACATCTCCCCATATTCCAACAACAACATTCCTTCTGCAGGTTGAAAGTGCAGCTTTTTACAACACAGAGCAAACTTTTGGAGATGTTGATGACTCTTTGCAAATGTCAACGCTAGAAACTTCAGTTTATTTTATAGATATACGTTTTATACTTTTTATACTACTATGCAAAAACTCAGGACAGTATTACACTTTTATTATTTCATTTTATGCTTATGTTCATTGGGTGTTTGGTGTTTTAGGGGTGTTTGGTGTTTCAGTGTTGGTGTAAATTTTCATACTTTTATACTATTATGAAAAAACTCAGGACAGTGTTACACTTTTTTACTATTTTACTATTTTATGCTTATGTTTATTAAATGTTTTAGTGTTTAGTGTTTAGATGGTTACTGTTGCACCGAGGGACTGAGAGAAACGCAATTTCGGTCCTGTGTATGTCCTGTACATATTGCAGTTCTGACAATAAAGTTGACTTTGACTGCCTCTAAGCGAGCAGGTCCCCGGTTCAAATCCTGGTCCGGGGGCCTTTCTGGGTGGAGTTTGCATGTTCTCTCCGTGCATGCGTGGGTTTTCTCCGGGTGCTCCGGTTTCCTCCCACAGTCCAAAAACATGCATGTTAGGCTGATTGTTAACTCTAAATTGACCCTAGGTGTGAGTGAGACAGGTCCCTCTTGTAAATGAGTCCCCGTGGCTCAACGAGTCCAGCCTGTATAAATAAAGGTTGAATGAATGAATGAACAAACTGATATGGAGAGAACACAAATTCTGTAAGAATAAAAATACTAAATATCACCTATTCCACGGTCAAGGCGGGATTGCATTGGTCACTTTTATCTGAAGGCGGCGGGATTGTACAGGTGGTCCCCGACTTACGAGGACATCGACTTACAGGCCTTCGGCCTGGAAACCCTGCTATGGACCGTGTCGGTTCATAAGTTTCTCCGCGGAGACACATGCGCTTTATGTGAACGGCGGTTTTGTCAGGAAGGCATCTTTGTCCTTCCTGGACGAAGGACAAATGGTAAATGGAGCTT
>JBBPBX010007422.1:0-22934 GCA_038048925.1 Garcialebias charrua
AAAGCTTGGTTGAATGCCGAATTACCTGTCTCCGAGGACAGTACAGCGTCATCGGTGTGGGATCCTTTGATCTCAACACCTTTCACTACCTGTGGTAGGCAGTGGTCAGGGAGTGCTGAATGTGTCAGCTCACAGAGGAGGTTCTCTTGTTGGACCGGAGTTTGGTCCAACTTTTGGGTCTCTTCTGTCTCACCTGTAGTTGAAGGTTCACTTACCGGGCTCTCGTCCTCGGATGAGGTGTCCCGTGTGTCCTTTGCGGTACCTGCGGTTAGGCAGTCTGTATCGCAACTAGGAAGCACCTGTATTGGCAGGGGTTTTCTCACTGTGCTCCACATTTTCCGTCGACCATAATCTATAATCGCGTTGAAGCGGTTTATAAAATCTTGGCCAACCAAAAATGGGAATGAGTCAAGTTTAGACACGTACACCGGGTGGTGTATTGTCATTTCGCCAATCTGCATGTGAACCATAGCCATAGCTGTTAGGGTTGTTCTCGTCTCTGCGAGACCCTGTAGCTCAATAGCACATTTCTCAAAGGGTATTTGCCTGTCAACACCGTTAGCGGCGGTCCTCAGCTCCTCGAACAGCTTGGCCGACATAATAGTTATATCAGAACTGCCATCCAGGAGGGCTTCACGCTCAAGGACACCTTCCAGTGTGATAGGCAGGTAAGCTTTCTTAGCCACCCCCCTTTGTATAAAGTTACACAGAAACCTCACAGGTCTTGGCCCACGTTTCTGTTCACGTGTGACTCTGTCTGTGTAATCTTGTTTACTGTCAGCATCTTGTTGGCTGTCAGCATCATGACCTTCAGGATGTTGTTGTGTGTCAGCAATTGGTTTGCTGTCAACATCCATGGCAATGTTGGTAGTAGTGTGCGCTGAGTTATTTGTGTGCTCCGAGTCTTTGTTAAAGACAGTGCTACACATCGCTCCAGGTTGGTCAATGTTGAGAGTGTCATTATCAATGATAACGCCACTCATTGTATCAGGTTGGTCAAGCACAGTAACATTCAAATCTACTGACAAACTACTTACTTCCTCTGTCTCTTCCGAGCATAGATGTGTTGGGCCATTATTCCGGGACCTTCGTGACTCTTTGCCTGTCTCGAACTGTTCTGTTCGCAGTGCAGGGGCAGGAGCTTTGCTCGGTGTAGACCGCGGAGGGTCACTTAATGAGCGGGCGTCCACCGTTTGTGGTTTTTTGCTTATCTCGGGCAGCTTCGTCCGAGGTGCAGGGACAGGGCGTGTGCTCCTTTGAAATCGTTTCATGTACTCTGGGTCTTGTCTGAGCCACTCCGGCTCATTGTTCCAGCGGACACCTTCACTACGTGGTTTGTGACCATCTTTCTTATCTTTAGGACGTGCGCCCCTTTTTTGAAACCGTTTTAGGTACTCTGGGTCTTGTCTGAGCCACTGCGGTTCATAGCCCCAGCGGGCATCAACATGTCGTGGACGTGCGCCCCACTTTTCAAACCGTTTCATGTACTCTGGGTCTTGTCTGAGCCACTGTGGGGTCCTGATGGAGTGGACCCTCTCACTTGTTTCACCCTGTTTAACGTCCATTATTGTATTGATTTTGTGTGAAAAAAAAATCAACAGATTTGTCTCATGTTAGTGTTTGCAAATAAATATTCACTTTTAATGTAGCACTGAGTCAAATAAACTAATCAGCTGAGGTTTACGCGTTTCACTGTGTAATAAGTATTCATAGGTACCTTTTTTCAGGTTTTTACCCTCAATGAACTTTGTAAAAGTTAAATGCACTCTTGCAGTGTTAACTTTAAAATAGAACTTACGTTCAAACAACAGTTACTAACTAACCCAAGCAGCCTGATTTCCGTTTTTTCTTACTCAAACGCTTATAAAAGAGGGCTGACTTAAATGCAATGACTTCACTAAAATGTGACAGGATGCTGCTTGAGCATGCCTTTAAAAAGATGTCTTGCAGTCTCAGTGAAACTGATTTCGTACTGCATTTGACAGTTATCAGGAGTGAAAAAGGACGTTCTGTTCGTTATTTTAAACAATTTTTTATTTAAAATAAACGAGTGTTCGTGCGCTCAGCATAACAGTACAGTAATGATTGTGCACAGAAAAACGTTAAAAATGCCAATTTTAACTAAAAGTGTACAGATGTACAACAATTCTGTTTAAAATTCAGAGATGTGAAGAGCTTAATGTGGAAATTCTCTGTTCTCCATCATTTTTTTTTTTTTTATTTAATTTGAAAATTAAAATAAAAAAATGCTTTTTGAGTGTTATTTTAAATCTCTTCAGTATTTAAAATGAGCACAAATTGTGTGTCTGTACCTCTGTTATACTAAAATTTGTATTTAGAATAAACAGGAGTTTTTGTTTGCGTACAGAACAATTTTAAAAGCTGGTAATTTCACCATAAAATGCTGACTTTTTTATGTCTTTGAGAAAACTCATCTGTCAACGTCTTTTAACCAACAGGGGGCAGCTTTGAGTATATTTATCACGTGGAGACTGATTTATTTCATTCAGTATTTAACTGAAAACTACCTTTTAGAGTTAGTTTCTAGTATGTTCGTGATAAACGCTCGAACTGCGGTCTTGTCAGAGACAAATTTATGTTGTTAGACAGTTTAGATGGCTTAAATTGAGTTTTTTAAACTTTTAGTGAAACCACTTTTCACCGTGTGTGTGTGAACTGCGTCTGCTTGTCACTCAAAGTGCATCAGGAAATGACGACACAAATAGGCGGGTCGACGCAGCGCGTCACCAGCTCTGCTGTGCTGAGCGAGGCGGAGCTCGCTACACAGATACGTGACGTCAACCAATCAATCACAGCGGTTGTAGTTCATTCCAAGCGTTCATGGTAAATGAAGTTTTCTTACCTTCGCCCAATGCAGTACCGGAAATGACGACAAAGTGGGTTGGTCGCAACGGCGTGCGTTCCCACTACAGCGAATCAGCGCTTCGCCACGAGTGATTGACAGCTCACAACAGCGAATCAGCGTTCGCCACAAGAGTGATTGACAGCACACAACAGCGAATCAGCGTTCGCTACAAGAGTGATTGACAGCTCACAGCTCTCGTTTCATCCAATCACAGCTCATAAACAAACGTGTACTCGGACACGTAGCTCTAACGTTAGCTCGCACAACAGACCACAACTTTATAGACTCTTAAAACAACTCAAACGCTTCAATTTAACTCCCCAAAACTCTGAAACGTGCGGCGAACACACCTAGACAGGCCAACTTAGTTACGCTCAGTAACACAGCACTGCAGCTGTTGAACAAACACGGACTCTCTCGGAGCGCGTCAAGGTCGGTACCGGTCCACTTTGTCGTGGATCAGAAACTCGGGTCTGAACAGAACCACTATCCGACACGTTCTAACAGTAATATGCTTCTTTGACCTGCTCTAAAATGTAAAATACCACAACAGCAATCTTGTAGATGTTAAATTAGCTTTCAGGCTTCTGACTCGGCGGTCAAACAAAGCTTTGTACAGGAGTCTGCGTGAACTGGACCGAACCAGGACCAGAACCACCACAGACCACGGCTGACAAAACTTCACCTGAATGCTTCCAACAGCGTCTAACAGAGATGAAACAATAACAATCTCACAGCTTCAAATGATAAAAACATGCAGAATCTGCCTGCTTTGAACACTTCCAGCCAAAATCATTATCCTCAGAGTTTAAAACTTGGATCCTCTTATGCAAACATGACGTTACAGTTCATGACTGAGACCACAGATATCAATAAACTTTCAGAACCACGTACGAAGGCCACCAGATGTAAGAATTAATGAGGAGGTCAATATTAATACTGACCTCCTTTTTATTTCTTACATCTGTGAATGATTTTGTAGTAAATGTCTTGCTTTACTGAAAGGTCAGTAAAGGTCATCACTGGACAGTTCAAAAACCTTAATTTGACCCTGGGTAGGTCCACTACATAATAAACAATGTCAGATTTGTTTAAAGCAGAGATTACAATAAAGCAAACAAATCTATACCTTTTCTTTTCACCATTTCTATTTTTTCTTGTTTCATAAACATAAACATAAACTTTCTGGCTTGGCTCACGAAGGAGGCAGACGCATTCCCTTCCCTCTCCCGTCCTTCCCCCCCCCTGCTGCTGGCAGCTCCACAGCAAAGCACCTCGAACGCAAATTAAGATGGATTGGAGGTTTGGGCATTCGATTCTACAAAGAAGATTTCCACAGAAGAAGGCACAAGGAGAGCCTTTTCAACCTCACAGAGTGACGGAGGATACGCCATGGATTCCGCCATGGATTCCGTGGATTTCTGGGTGTGCTCTGTGGAGGTGAAGAATCTTGGATTATATTGGATTATGATGGCAGCGCTTTGCTTTTTGGCATTTGTGGAGCACTGGTCTATCGCAAAAGAGGGAGACTTCAGCAGGACTTAATGCCTGGAGCACCCGACGTCTGGTCTGCGCTGTGACCTCGAGAAATCAGCTGTGTGCGAGCTTATTCGGGGGGTGAACAGATCAACCTTGGTTTTAGGACTCTGTTCGCTGTGGTCAACATCAGAATTCAGCTGTTTGAGAGCTTATCCAGAGGGTGAGCTGGTCACCCTTGGACTTAGGACTCGGGTCGCTGTGGTCAACATCTGAGGTCAGAGTTGGATCAGTGGAAAAAAAAAAGTCCCGAATTGGATCATATGAACAGAATCGCCCTTACAGACTGAAGGCTGCTGAAATTACAATGTGTGCCTGATGTGAAAATATTTGTAATTCTTATCTGGCTCCCTTGGAAACAGCCTTGGAAAAGGCTGGATATCTAATTTCTCCTGAGACGTGGCTACTGTGGAAAAAAGCTGTTCTTGTCTTGTCTGCTACCCCCCCCTCCCCCGGAGAACTTTTCTATGAGCGTTATCGGAGGCATCCGGAATGTATCATGGACAGATCCTCCCTGCCTCAGTCTCAACATGCAACATGTAACTGTGCTAAATGTGCTTATGATATGGTTTTTACTGGGTCATGCGGTGTCTTGCAGACAAAATGTGATTCTTTTTTTTTTAATATCAACGCTGTAACCCCCATGGTTTCTTTCCCTGTTTTCCCACCTTTGACCTTCATCCTGAGACGGATGAGAGAGGCCGCGCTGAAGAACATGTCATGTGTTTTGATAAGGCAGCAGCTTTACACACTCAAACCCTCTCCTGGATGACTGTGCATACATAATCACGCTGTATCGATGAAAATTGCAAGTGCAATGTTAACAAAATCTCTTGTATCTTGTATAATAGTAAACATGTTAGGTGAACTTCATAACTACTGTCTGAACTTCACATGACAGTTAATAAATAAATATAAAAAATTAGATATAAATTGTTTTTACTGTTTGAAGTTCAAACAGTTGGGTCAGTGATCCCTGTCGGCTGATACTTTGCTTACTTGAAGTTGAAGCACTGGTTGTTGTCATTCTAGCCATGCAACCATCGTAAATGTCTTTGTGGTGTTTTTTTTAAGTGTTGATAAAGATTTGTGTCACGTGACCAGTCAAATTGCAGCCTTCGCCATTACAAAATCTCATTTTATCATATTGCGATATTATTGCAAATGCAATTAATTGTTCAGCCCTAATCTGGGACCAAACAAACCTGTACAGTATTGTATAAAACCTAAATGTTTTAAACTGCAAACACCGTTACTTCAATCCCAAATCTCAAATCTCGTTGTCCTACGACAAGCTAGGTGAAGTCTTCCAACGACAAGGCCAACAGTACAGGAGATGCAATTTTACAGTTTGTCACCCGTCGACAAACTATTATACTGTACATCGATCTACAGCAATGACATGGACAAACAAAGACCATGTATAACCTTTGACCTTGATTTGGAGCTGGTGGTGGTGTGTGTGACACTCCTCGTGATGATTCAAAAGTGTTTAAAGTTTTGTTAAATGACCTTGAGCATATCAGAAGTTATGGGCGAGACAAAAGAAAGTTTAGAGACAGAAGGACGGGCGGAGACTTTACCAAAACGTGTCCACCTTTGACGAGCATATAGAAGAAGTGTGTTCCAGTTTTCAAGAACAGAGATACCTTAAATCAGACCTGTTATCTTGAAAGATACTCTATGTGCTCTTTAGGTGAAAGATTTTCTGAATGCAATACCTGGAACATTTATAAAACCTTCTTAAGAAACGTGAAATACCTTCAGGGCCCTGGAGTTGTCCTTAAAGACCCCTTGAATGTTTTTAAGCACCAAAACGTTCTTGCTACATGTGAAAGAGAAAGGATCTTCTCCAAAGACTAATAAAACCAAATCTGAGAACACCAAACATTTGCACAAAGTAAAACCAAACAAACAACTTCAGTTCCCTCAACCTTTTGATGCACCCTGAAATAATCCAAGGACTACAGAACCAGTCAAGCTGCCTTCAGCTCAGCTGGTCTTCCTTTAAGAATCACTTTGAACTCTTTGACCCACAAACCCTGAGATGCAATTATACTGGGGCTGAAATGGTCATTTTAAGAAATTTAGGACCTAACCTTTGTGTAAAACTCTGCTCCTTTCCAAAGGAACCTTCAGAGACATTTGGTCTGCTCCAACTATAAATGTAAAGGCCATTGAATCTCTTCAGGCTTCCCTCACAGTAAAAAAAATAAAGAAAAACTTTTCTGAAACTCCTTTGTGGTCTCAGAGTCTTCAAGGGATCCAACAACATTTTGAATAAAACCCTGTACAATAACCTAAAAAAGCACAACCAACAGTTTCTCCTCTAGACCTTTGGAAACCTCAACACAAACACTTCAGACAACAAAGACCGCTTCAGCTTCTTCATGAACCTCCTCGTGAAGTCTTTACCTTCATAAACTTCCTGACAGATCGCAGGATTCTCAGACAATGAAAACATCTTTAAAATTCTTCTCAACATCATAAGTGACTTCAAGAGATACAAAAACACCCTCAGGAGCACAGATCTCCCTCAAGTACAACTTTTCCGTCTTATACCATTTTTAAACCCACTGAAGTGTTGAATCTTTTTAAAGATCAGATTCTAGGGATGGAGCCGATCCGATCCAGTATCGATATCGGCATCCGATACCAGCATCATTTAAGTATCGGATTTTCCAATCCAACCTGCCGATATTTCTGATCCGGTTTCAAAGAGCACATGTGTTCCATCATATTCTGTAACTACCGTCTTAACATTGTGTGAGTTAAACCCAATGAAGACACTCTGGGCCTCACAACAGGAAACACCCAAACTTTAACAGCACACAAGAGGCAGGTCTATATCACAGACGTCCTTCTCACTCATGGTGCAGCCTTGTTGTCTTTCCCATAATGCTTAGCGGTATTTTAGTTTTCCAGATGCACCATGAGTGAGAAGGATAACTGAAAAACCGCTAAGCATTATGGGAGAGACAACACAGTCCACTCCCCTTAACCACTACGGGAGTGGATTTTGTTGTCTTTCCCATAATGCTTAGCTGTATTTTAGTTTTCCAGATGCACCATGAGTGAGAAGGACAACTGAAAAACCGCTAAGCATTATGGGAGAGACAACACAGTCCACTCCCCTTAACCACTACGGGAGTGGATTTAGTTGTCTTTCCCATAATGCTTAGCTGTATTTTAGTTTTCCAGATGCACCATGAGTGAGAAGGACAACTGAAAAACCGCTAAGCATTATGGGAAAGACAACACAGTCCACTCTCCTTAACCACTACGGGAGTAGATTTAGTTGTCTTTCCCATAATGCTTAGCGGTATTTTAGTTTTCCAGCTGCACCATGAGTGAGAAGGACGTCTGTGATATAGAACTGCCTCTTGTGTGCTGTTAAAGTTTGTGTTTCCTGTTGTGAGGCCCAGAGTTTCTTCATTGGGTTTAACTCACACGATGTTAAGACAGTAGTCTCAGTTCAAAAAATTCATTATTACAGCCTCATATACCTGAACCGTATCGGATCGGAAAGTATCGGTATCAGTCGATACACAGATTTAAGTATCGGATCGGAAGTAAGAAATGTAGATCGGTGCATCCCTAGATTCTCTGGATCGTTTGAAAGATGGTTCTCATCTTTGAAACCTTCCTAAAGATCACTTTAAGTTCTAAAGCTACACCTTGAATCCAAATTAGGGACCATTGTAAAATATTTTTCTGGACCTGGACCTTTTCCAAGCTACAGTAACGGGAACGTCTTCCAACTCTCCTGGAATGTCCTTGCAGCTACAAGACTTTCTGAACCTCANATCGTGACACGGTGCAATAAACAAGACTCTAACATCACCTCTGACTCTGTACTTTTATACAGTACTACTATGCAAAAACTCAGGACAGTATTACACTTTTATTATTTCATTTCATGCTTATGTTTACTAAATGTTTTAGTGTTTAGTGTTTAGATGGTTACTGTTGCACCGAAGGGACTGAGAGAAATGCAATTTCAATCCTGTGTATGTCCTGTACATATGGCAGTTTTGACAATAAAGTTGACTTTGACTTACAACCTCTGTTCTGACTCCAGCTGCTTCACATACAGTACCTGTCTCCTGGAGATCCTGCCAATGTTATCTCTTATTGAACTACATTTAGATCATAGTTGCAAAGAAACACAAGCTTTGGAAGTTGAAAATTAACTAAATGAAATAATATTAAGTTTGTTGGAAAAAGAAAACTTTATATAATTCAACCTTTATTTAGGCAGGTTAATCCCATTGAGCCTCGATGACTCATTTACAAGAGAGACCTGGATTCAACAAAGAATGATGTCAACGGTGGACAACAGCAACAACAACAACAGACAATCATTGGCTGTGGAATTAGTGCAGGTCCATTTGTTGAAGCAGTTTACTCACTGTTCACATGTCACTGGTAAGTCATGGTTAAGCTTCCATAAATCGGCCACTAAAATGTCCTCTCTTCTATTGTTCAACCAGTGTCAAAGTGTCAACACAATACATCTCAGAAAGGAAACTATCACATACTAGGAGCAGGATCATAAAACACTAAACAAAACAAGCCCAATTCAAATTATTAAAATTGTTAAATCATTATTAGACCTCACTGGTATGCATAGTTAGACTTAGGAGTGTCTGTGTGATCAAGAGGTAGATGGGTGCTCACAAGACATCAAACAGCTGAGCTGGCTGAACTTTTGCTCCTGGAGTGACAAATACTGTACTGTATAGTGAAAATGTCACGTTTATTTCTCTATGTAATGATGTGCTGTTTAGGCATCTGTTAGAAAATAAGGAAGCAAACATCAAGAATGTCAAAGAAATACATACCGTATTTTCTGCCGTACAAGTCGCACCGCCCTATAAGTTGCATCAGTCCGAATATGTCTAATTAAATGGAAAATCCATAAATATGTTGCTTTGACGTATAAGTCACATCTATTATGCGTCACCGCTGATGCATCAGGTTTGTTACGAATCACCGCTGACAACCCAGAAATGTGGGCCGGTGTTGTGCCAAAAATCGATTGGCTGCCAAATGGTGGCCCGAGAGTGTGCACGGAACGACTTTAACAAGAATTTACTGTAACAAGATTAACACTTAAGGCCCCAATATACCTGTTTCTTTTGCCTCACGCCGCTCGGCGCCGTGGGAGCGCCGTGGGAGCGCCGCGGCAAAAGCCTTTGATCACGGGCGTGAACGCGCCAAGTTCGGATTTTACTACGCCTACGCGCGCGCGTTGATAAAGTGCCTCGCGTGTCAGCAAATGACCAATCAGCGACCTCAATTTGTCCTGCTCCGCCCGACTGCAGCTGCACTTATAGAGCTGCGCTTGCACAGAGTATAAAAGGGCTGCCGGTGCGCAGCACACGCGAGTCCAGCGGCGTGAGGCAAAAGAAACAGGTATATTGGGGCCTTTAAAAACAATTATTTGTTTGCTCTGAAATATAGTAAAGGTGTGTCTCAGTTGAACTTTTACTCTATAGTCAAATTAGCTGCATTTCACTGGAGCAGCACAGCGAAATGAAGCTGATTTGACGTTTGCTCCAGGCGAGCTGGACAAAGGTGGCAGGCAATGGCAAGCCTGTCGTGTCATTAATAGCCAATTTGACCTATTAAATGACACAACGGCATGCCATACTTTTTGAGTGCCATCTAGCAGCTGAAAATGGTAGTGTTCAATATTTTCACTCAGAATGAATGAAAATGGTCACATCTCAGCCAAAAACTGGTTTATAAACATGGGAAGAATCCATAAATAAGTAGCTTCGGCATATAAGTCACAGGACATGCAAATTATGCAAAGAACTGTGACTTATAGGGCGAAAAATACGGTAGAGCAGTTTGTTATGTGCAGCAGCTTTCTGAACTTTATGAACAGTGGAGTCTTTGTGTAAATCTAAGGTCTTCAAGGAAAGATATCAGCTCATGGCCAATCATGAGGAACTCAAATATCCTATATTAATGCTATTTAAGTACTCTGATGATTCTGTGGAGATTGTTAACAAGTGAGGTAAGATCTGAAATATCTCCACCATGTTCTATATTTTATCCCCTAAAAAAACATACAGTCCCTGAGACTGCATTCTTCTGGCTTCAAATGTTTTGATGTCCTTAACCACAACTGTACAATAAACAATGTGCAAGTATTGCTTTTTCTTTGCCACTCCTTTATATGTTAATGTCATCAGATTTTTATTTTCAGTGATGTAACAAGTCATTTAAGTTTTCGACACAGACATCTGGAGTTTCCCATTGACAATCTGCCTGTTTGTTTGTGTGCAGCCTGCAGAGCTGAATGTGGATTATCACTGCCACCTGTCAGCAAGGTTTCACTTGCAGCTGTTCAAGTCTTTCTTTTCGTAGGCTGCATGTTCTCTCCATGATGCTCCATCTTCCTCACACAATCCAAAGCCAAGCATATTTGGTTAATTTATGATTCTAAATGCAGTGTGTGTGTGCATGTTGTGTTTTGTGTAGCCATGTTGGCCCTAACATAACTGACCTGACTGGTGGTTCCCCATGATGACAGTCTCTAAAACCCTTCAACCCTGAACAGGCTAACATGGCTTTGTAAAACAGATGGATGTTGTGTACAAATCAAAAGCTTGGTTGTTGCTAGACTACAAACACAACACCCCATTTGGCCTACTGGGATCTTTGGAGATGCCACTCATGCTCCTCTCAAAATTTTACTAGTCATTTGATATTTATTAAAGCCCACAACCAAAAAGTGAAGGTGAATTATATTGTTTTGCCTGTCTGTATTTACATGTCTGTAAATTATCAAAATATTTCAAGAACAATAAGACCAGTTTTAATCCAACTTGCAGACGTAAATATTGGATGTACATTTGCACTGATTAACTTTTGGAGGCAACTCAATCCAAAATGGCCACTATGGCCAACTCACATAAGCCCCTTTCATAAGACGCATCAATCCGGCTCTGATGCGTGTTCAGACCTCCAACGAGCATTCAGAAGAAATAAAAACGCGCCTTGGCGAGTTGATCTGACTCGCCTCTGAGCCGCCCCTGATACGCGAGCAGAGGTAGTGTTAAGCCCGCATCTGTCGACTTGTGAAAGGTCTCGGGGCTGGATTCAAACTGATTTGAATAATGACGTACTCTCCCACGTACTATCCCGGCGCACACTGTCGCGCTGTATTTAAATGTGTAAACAACAACATGACATCTGTATTTTGCTCGCGCATCACTTGCTATTCTTCGCCGAATCTTTTTCTTTTTTTATTGATCATCACGGAAATGTCTAATTGGGGTGATGCAGAGACCTGTGTGCTCCTGTCTCTGCGCGCAGAGGAGGAAAAAGGGACTTACCGGTACAGTGAAGGATGGGGCCCTTCTGGAGCGGATTGCTGTACTGATGCGAGAGCAAAAAAAAAAAAAAAGCATTCGGAGAAACACAACGATGTTCGCTAGCGTCGCCATGTTTGTTTACATCCACCTCTGCGGTGCGGTCCCACGTTAAACACGCAGGCACCACGTCCTCTGAGCTGCACATTTTCACCACGCCTCTTTTCAACACGCGCTGCAAATTGTTTTGTGAATGCTCCTTTGAGGGCGGGCCGTGGCCGGATTCAACTTTGTTTTATGAATGACCCGATGGGTATTAAAGCCGGACTGGTCTGTGCGGGAACTGCGCGGGTCTGACTTATGAAAGGGGCTATAAAAACCACTAAGAAGGCTCTACCAGTCATTCTTGAGGATGTTGACCTAAAATATGGTGTGATTGTAACTGTCATTCATATCACAGTCTAAATACAGTACTTCTCATTGAACAAAAATCTGCTTAAAGTTTTAACACCGGAGAGTCAGTCATGTTTGTCTGGTAACAAAATATCTCATGAACTACTGAATGAATTGTAATGGAATTTTCTGAATGTGATTTACTACAATGGATTAATTTTTGAAGTCAATCCAAATCATGACTGCCACAGCTAATTCGTATTTGCCACAAAAAAAAGGTTATAACTCAGCCAGTCTTACAAATACTGAGGTAAAATTTGGTGTGGTAGTAGCTGAGAGTCACTCACACTCTGAGCGTGACACTGAGCAATAACACTTAAAATCAGATATAAGAATGTTTTTAAGGTTTGACCAAAACAGCTATCACAGTGTCATTTCTCAACCTAAGAAAATCTTAGTTTTAAACCTTAAAAGTTTATTCTTCTTTTTTTTAAATTTTTACAAAACCTTACAACTGTTGTTTACCCAATGGTTTGGTCATGTTGGTGAGGCTGAGATGGTGTAGAGGCAGGGCAGCCGGCTCAGGACCGGAAGGTTTCGGGTTCGATCCCCGGTCACGGCATACCTCGTTGTGTCCCTGGGCAAGACACTTAACCCCGAGTTGTTCCCGGTAGGACTGGTTGGCGCCTTGCATGGCAGTCTACCACTACCGGTATATGAATGTGTGTATGAATGGGTGGATGGTTGGTACTGTGAAGTGCTTTGGGGCCCCTCAAAGGGGGCTGGAAAGCGATATACTGTATAAATAAGCTCCATTTACCATTTACCATGTTTTATTCAAGCACAACAAAATCAGTAAGGTACAGGAAAGGGACATTACTGATTTGTTCATATGTAGATCAGATGTTTCCTCTTTAATAATAGAAACTATACCAGTCTTTATGACAGGGGTGCCCAAAATGGGGCCCACAGGTCAACGTTGGCCCTCCAAGATGTCCTCATTACTATATAAAAAAAATTCTTTGAAGACTCAATGTGCTTACACTCAGTCATTCCTAGTTTAATTTTACAAAGTAGATGGAAAATTGGCCCAATGACTACTGTAATGACACTACACAGTTGGAGTGACTAATTTGTGCATTTTTTATTTTATTTTAATAATTTATATTTTATTTTGACAGACTTCATATGGTCTCTCAGCAGTTTCTCACTGCTGAATTACATTTCCTTTGACAAAGCTGGGCATCATGTAGGTGCCCATCACACACCTTTCTTGAGCACCCCTAAATTTTAACTAAGCATCTCTGAAAAATTAAGAAACCATAATTAGGATAATAGTTGGCCACCTGTCAATCAATCCAGTAGGTACATCGGCAACTGACCAGTCAGCGACCTCAGGTTGTCCTGAAGTGAACGTCCCTCACCTGTAGAGCTGCAGTGGTGTTGCTTTAAGAATGCTTCGCAGTCAGAGATTTCAATAACAAAGTTTACACGTTTAGTTTCATGTTAATCTACTGTAATAAACCTTTGTAAAATCCACAAAAATGCAGGAAATGGCATCTATTTTATTCTAAATCCCGCCCCATCACCACCACCACCACCAACGCAGCCTGTTCTGTAATGTTCTTTATACAGAATGAAAGGATAAATAAATGTATGATAAATGAATGGACTTTACATAAAGAAGTATTTGCATTTCATGTATTATATTATTGCATTTAGCCTGCAGCCCTCTGATAGATTTTAAATTTGGCCCTTTGAGAGAAAAAGTTTGGGCACCCCTGCTCTATGGCAAGTTTCATCACCTGCTCAAGTGCATTTTTCACTTTAGTGAGAACAGAAATGGGATGAGTTGGTGGAGGCAATGCTTGGGCACTTACACGGCCTACCTGAAGGGGTTTCATGTTTTGCAAGATTTTAGACTGGAGATGATTGTCTGCCTTTGCCTCCTGCAACCCCCTGTGTGACTATCCTGTTCAGCTGAAAATACTGTGTTGAAAGCAAGCAGCAGAGCACATGGGCCTGCAAAAAGCCAGGTCTGTGTGAGTCCTCTTATTAACTACTAGAGCTGCCCCTCAGTCTGACTTAATGGGTCCCACTTATGTTGTCATCACCATGCCAACCAGCTGTCAGCTTTGGTGCAGCAATGCTTTTGCATTTCAGCCAGATGCTTCTGTGTCATGTTTATGTGTCCCAGCCTTCAGCAAGTCACCACCACAAAGGAGCCCCCGAAGTAAATGCTTCTCTTCTTCTCTGAGATTGTCTGATTGAAGGGAGGAAAATCAGCCACAGCCACCTTGTTGTAAAGTTTGAATAATTAAGACAAGAGGACACCTGAGTCCAGGTCAAATAAAGGTCTATTTACTGAAGCGATACAGGCTGCATGTAAAATCTGCTGGCAGCTGTGTACTGGTTGACTTCTGAGGATTAAGCCAGTAAAAAGAAATGTGCAACATCAGCAGCCCTCTGCAGGGTTGGCTCTGCCAGCTGTAGAAGTTTATAATCCAACAGACAAAGCCTAACGACTGTCAGTCATCAAATGTGATTTATTGCACTTTTAAAAAAATCACAAATGCTGCAGCAACAGTAAAAGGTTGAGTCAAACTCAGAACACAATAATCTGCTTTGTTGACATGTTTTTTTTTAAATGATTTCACATAGATGCCTTTGTTTCAAAGAGAATATAGGTCACCTCTTCTTCTGTGTGGATGTCACCTTATAACAGACGTGTAGCAATGCAACAACAAAGATTAAAATATGTGATATCTGCAGTTGTCATCTAGTTGGATTAGGGTTTATTTTAATGTTGGCATGGCTTTGTGATTATCTGTCACTCATCTGGACACCAGGAAGAGAAAATGCTTCAGTGCGCTGGTGATTTAATCCAGAGCAACATGCAACTCTGTTTAATTCAAACGATGTACCGACTTTAAAATAAGGAGACGCCTCAAAGATGGAATTACTTCAAATTGGATCAATTCTGTAGGATTCCTGTTTTAATTTTTCTGTCACTCACTCTCTACAGCTGCACCAGCCAACCATCTCACATCACCTGCTGCTGATTGAGAAGGACTGCTCTGCTGGTGCCAGATGTTCTTCCAGTGCTGGGACATTTACTGCCTTTCAGTAATTTATGCACAGCCAACTAAACTATTTCTCAACAACTATAGTCCTAACCTCCTATGATCTTCTCCAGGGACTTCCATGCCTTGCTCGTTGGAGTCTTCTATGAGACCTTATTCCTTTGTGGTTCACCTGTGGATGGACACTGTCCCTCCACCGTTATTCACCTCTGCTTGGAACTTCAGCTCCATCCTTGAAAGCCCAGGACCTTACCGTATTCTCCGGTGTATAATACGCTCCGGTGTATAATACGCTTTGGCCAATTTTTGGAAATAAATCAGAAAAACCTGTAGATAATACGCTTCGGTGTATAATACGCGCTGCCGTGACAGTCTTTTTTATGGCCACTAGATGGCGCCAAACCCATTGAAACTATAGTGATACAACCGTGACCTCAGAAACACTTCTCTGATCGCTCTCAGTAATGAACTTTTTGGGAGTTATTCCTGAAGGGACAGTAATACTTTTATTACTTTTAATTTGAATCAAACATTACAAATTGTCAGAAAGATAAAGTGTTAGTTTCAGATGTCAGCATTTTATGATAAAAACTGATCTTAACACTACACACAACACTGTTAACCTGTTGGTTTGGTTAAAACAACGTCATTAAAGCGTCACATATGGGACCTATGTTAATGATAATAGCAAAAACAGATATTATTCATCTGATTATTAATTAGGACAAAAACAAAAGTCTCTTCTGAGGAGATTGTCCTGAGCTCAAACTAAAATGAGATAAACAGTGTCACTGAATCTTCACTGCAGGTTTGAGAAGAGAAATCCTTCATGAATAACATTTTGGAATAACATTTGCTATTCAGCATGAATTTAAACAGTTTGAATTAAACAGTCTTGATGACTATCAAACATTGGATTCAATAATGCTTATACAAGTAACACACAAGGTTATTCATTTGATGACATTTAAGCTAACAAAATTAAAAGAAGTCTCTAGATGACTTAATTTGTAATGTACAGCTGAATTTAATTAAAATAAAACTACCTGCAGCTTAAATTCTGCAGTATACAGTACGAATTTCTTTTTGGCTGCATTTTCTCTCTTTGTTCTCGAATGTGTAGTTGTTGATTTCTCCTGCTCTCTCTCAGTGATTTGGCGGGGGGTGATGGGTTTTATAGAATACATGAATAACAGGATATGCCTCCAGCTACAGTCTGCAGGTAAACAGACTACAGGGCGCATTAGCGTACATAGCGGCCAAAACTGGTACTGCACCATTTTTGGCCAAAATGAAAAACGGCGAATCAGAGCTAAAAATGGGTCTAAAAATATGGGAAAAAATCCATAGATAATACGCTTCGGTGTATAATACGCATGATATTCAAATGAGCAATAAAAGTGCGTATTATACACCGGAGAATACTCCTTTCCCTCCTCAGCTTCTTCTACAAATGCAACAGTAAGAAATGATTTACTGTTTGCAAACCATTGCTGCAATATATCTGAGTATAAAGATGCTCACCTTGTCCTTGTTTCCCTTCCAGCACCGATGCCGCTGCTGCAACTGCAAATAAATATCACTTGTTTTTGTATGTCATCCTCAATCGGCTAACTTGGGGTCGACATAACTGTAAACATGATAAATTCATTTCTTTGATGAAGGTATGAAACCAAAATGCACTCGTTGAAATAAAAAGTTAAACATCTGGAGAGGTGTGATTTGGATCTACACACAAGCAGAGCTGGGATGGCTATGTTGATGTATGTTTGCAAGGACCCGGCACACCTAGAACAAGCCTGAGAGTGCAAAATATGGTGGCCTCACAAGTGGAACAATAGTGTTATAAGGCATTCATGTAGTTTCTAGATAATCTGACAGTCACAGCAGGAAGGGGAACATCATTTGACACAATATGCCTTGTAGGTGCATTAGAATTTTGATAGTAGAGATAATCTTTCTCCAGTTTTAGTTTCTCCCTATTGGCTCCCTGTCAAATTCAGAATTTAATTCAAAATCTTACTTCTGACCTACAAAGCTCTCAACAACCTAGCTCCATCTTATATTACAGATCTTATTGTTCCATATTTTCCTAACAGAGCACTTCACTCTCAGACTGCAGGTTTACTTGTGGTTGCTAGAGTTTCCAAAGCAGAATGGGAGGCAGATATTTTAGGTACCAGGCTCCTCTCTTGTGGAACCAACTTCCAGTTTCTGTCCATGAGGCTGACACATTGTCCAGTTTTAAGACTTTCCTTTTTGATAAATCCTATTGTTAGGGTTGGCTTGGGTTTCCTGAGCTGTCCCTTAGTTATGCTGCTATAACATTAGATTACAGGAGGTCAAATTGACCTCATTCAGAGGTGGGTAGAGTATTACTTTTTTTACTCAAGTAAAAGTATTGTTGCTTGAACCAACTATTACTCAAGTAAAAGTAGTGAGTATGCATCCAAAAATTTACTTGCGTAAAAGTAATAAAGTACTTTGATTATAACTTACTCAAGTGGTGAGTAACTGCCGAGTACCATCTCGTGTCCATCCATCCATCCATTATCTTTTACCCGCTTCTTCCATTTTGGGTCACGGGGTCGCTGGGGCCCATGTCCAGCTATCACTGTGCGAGGGGCGGGGGACACCCTGGACGGGTCGCAAGTCCATCACAGGGGAACATAGAGACAAACAACCATTCACTCTCTCACATCTAGGGACAATTTAGAGTACCAATCAGTCTAACATGCATGTTTTTGGTCTGTGGGAGGAAACCGGGGTACCTGGAGAAAACCCACGCATGCACGGAGAGAACATGCAAACTCCACCCAGAAAGGCCCCCGGACCGGGATTTGAAACAGGGACTTGCTCGCTGAGAGGCAGCAGCTCTAGCCGCGCCACCGTGCTGCCCCCATCTTGTGTCATTAAATCATAACTTGCAAATTGATTTACAAGGAAACAACATAACTTTTAATGAGACTGATAATACATTGTTATAAATAAAAACACAAAGGCAATACCAGCCAAAAGGGTTTAGAAATAAACCACTTATCTTTTACATTGTTATAAATAAATAAAACTCACAAAGGCAACTGTAGCCAAAATAATTCAGCTAATTAATAATAAACTTGGCTTTTTGCAAAACTTTCTTTCTACCAGTAAATGTTGGAACTCATTTTCTTACATTTTGACATCCTATAAACCAGGGACGTGCAGAGCCCACTAAAGGGGCAGGTGCTCAAAAAAAAAAAGGGGGGAAAACGGAAAAACGCTTTCCAGCACGCTCAACACGCACGTGGCGTGACGCCCGACGCCAAGACGCGGCTGGAAGCGCGTCCCCCATTGACTTTGCATATAAACTGGACGCTCCTGCCGTTGAAATGCTGTTCGGTGTGATCACACCATAAGACAGATTTATTGGCGGTTTGTGACTTTAAAAATCTGAAGGGACTGTCAGTATGTGTAGCTACATCTTGCCACCAACCATCCCAATTTGTAGAAAACCGTTTGTTTTTAGCTAAATTAGCATATTGCTAATGTGTGCTCACACCGAGTGTGAACATGTTTTTAGTAATACACCATGTAACATTCAATAGTCACATTATACAGTACACAGTTTTAAAGTTATGCATGCTGTTGTAATACAGCTGACATTATTACACAAAAAGTAAAAAATAAAGGCAAACTTACCGCAATGTGTTTTCTCAAAATCAACGTCAAGTTCTTGTAGGCTGAAATATCTAGAAGTTTTGGCAGACACAGCTGACAGTGCATGATGTAACTGTTCTTTTTAGAAGACTATAAGGTGAACATTGCTCGTATGTGAGGCCACGGGTGCTCTGACTCCTCTTCACCAACTTCTTCTAGGAACCGTCCGTCTTTCTTTCACTCACCAACCAGGTCCAGAATCTCAAACGTCACTCAACATAGCTCGCGTGGAGAGTTTATTGTGGTCACGTGACTTGCTGGCTTCACTTGACTGGTTACATGTCAGGTGATAATAAGTCACGCAATAATTTTGCTGCAAATGTTTTTTTGTTTGTTTGTTTGTTTTTTTGGACACTGGGATGAAAAAAAACAACGAAGAAAACAAAGCTAGAAAGTGAGAGAAGGGGTAAAGAGAAAGAAGGCGAAAGGAGTAGAGAGAAAGAGGTATAAAGAGAACACACATCAACATAATTGAAGTCTGCCTCTAGACCTGCGGAGAAAAAAAAAGACAAAACCGAGAAACCACAACAACAAAACAACATATACAGTATGATGATACAAATAACATCATTAGAAAGTATTTTATACGGTACATGGTAATACAAGATGTATTTAGTGGCCACCACAACCCAACTCAGTGTGTATCTGATAAACACCTGAATCTAAACATCTGTGTGAGCATGCTTGTCACTATAAGTTCCCTTATCAGTCATGTCACTCGGTGCAACATAAATTCTATGGGAAATTGCGCTCTGCGCGGTTACCTGAAGGAATACAATCACGCCTTTACGGCAGGGGCGTCAGCGTCGCGCCAAAGGCCCCGCCTTCTGGGTACTTAAGCCGCTGACGCCCATCCATCGATCTCTTATTGCCCTTCACCTCGCTTAAACCTGAACTCTCTCTCTTCGCGGGACTTCTCTGTTGCTTCATCGCTCGACCAGAGGTGAGCTTGCTCCCTACACAGAGCGTACAGAGAATTATTCCTGCGTACTGCTTGGCTAGCGAAAGCTAGTCCGGTACATTTTTCCTTAACCCCGAAGTTTTTTATTTTCCTCTTTCCGCAGACTGCTTCGCTCGACGGCACTAACTGCGTCACACCGCTACCTCTGCTAATTCGTAGCAGGCTAACCAGCGAAAGCGACGCGACGGAGGAGATGTCTCAAATAAAAAGAAAAAGGATCTTGGAAGGACTCGCTCATCTTATCTCGGACATGCCTCCGGAGAAAGGATGGCGAAAGACAAGACTTCCAAAAAAGACCAGCAAGACGGCGAGCCCAACCTCGCGCGCCTGCCCTAGCGGATGTTGTTTTTACCTCTCAGCGACGGACACCCACGAGGCCTGTCCCGTCTGCTTGGGGATGTTGCACGCGAAGATGGCACTGGAGACACCCGAGTCTTGCCCACACTGTAGCCAGATGCTGGAGGCGGTGAGGAGGCACCGGGCGGACTTCGTCGCCAAGGCCATGGGGGATGCTGTGGCTCCAGCAGACCCGGACACTACTGAGCCTCTGACTCCCACGCTGGAGCTTGAGAGCATGGCTTTGGATGACAGTGACCGAGTCGAATGGGGCGACAGCCCAGATGTGCTAGCCCCCATGTTGGACTTAACAGTCGAATTTGACTCTCGAGGCATGATGAACGAGGACGAGATCTCGATTTCAGCCTCAGGTGAATTGTCTGCGGACGCCGCCGACGTTAAATACAAGGAACAGGGAGAAGACCTCTCCCGCACCCCGGTGCCTGTGCTCCCGGAGACTGACTTTTCCATCCCTACTCTGTTTGACTTGTGTCACAGAGCAGCAGACGCACTGCAGATCCCATGGCCGGAGACTCCACCTCGTCAACAAGTCACGAGGTTGGCAGGAAATTATTTTTATTCAAAGCAGCAGACCACCACGAGGCAAAGGATGCCCGTCTTTCCGGACTTCTTCACAGAGCTGACTCGCACATGGTCTCAGCCCAGAGCTCCCATGCTGCTGCCGCTCTCGCAGTTTCTCGACGTGGACGGGATGGATGAAGTGGGAATAGCCTATGTGCCTCAAATTGAGGACACGCTCATATATATATAGACCCACTCCCTCCCCAGAGAGCAGGCAATGCCCGTTCACCCCCCAACCCTTGCCCAGAACCCTAAATGTCTACATTTTTACATACTTAAAACAAAAGTAACGGTAGCGATTAGCACAAAGCTCATAGGAACGGAGTAAAAGTTGCAGTTTTCTCCACTAAAATTTACTACTGTAAAGTACAGTAAAAGTAAAAATCTTTCACATTTAAACTACTGTCACAAGTACAATTTTCCCAAAAATCTACTTTAGTGAATGTAACTGAGTAAATGCAATGGAGTAAATGTAATGCGTTCCTACCCACCTCTTACCTCATTTCCTTAAATTATTGTTAAAACTGAATAGTTTTCATTTGATACTATTTTTATCTTATGTGATTCTCGATCTGCCATTGTGTATCTGTTCCTACCAAACCCAGCCGGTCGAAGCAGATGGCCGCTTGTCCTGAGCCTGGTTCTGCTAAAGGTTTCTTCCTCATGAGGGAGTTTTTCCTTTCCACTGTCTCCTTCATGCTTGCTCAAGATGAGAGTTCTGCGATGGGTTCTGCGAGCCTGATTCTGCTGGAGGTTTCTTCCTGTTAAAAAAGAGTTTTTCCTTTCCACTGTCTCCTTTGTGCTTGCATAGGATGGGACACTGAGACGAAGTGAAGAATCTGCTGGCTTCCTTAGATAGAGAACTTTACTATGTTTTTGTACAGTGTCCCGAAACCATTTCTGTTGTGACTTGATGCTATATGAATAAACTGAACTGAATTGAAACTGAATTGAAATTAAAAAGCATTATCAGCACTAAACATCGTTTTTTGATAGGTCACATTTGTTGATGGTGGTTGTATATGAATAAACTGAACTGAATTGAAACTGAATTGAAATTAAAAAGCATTATCAGCACTAAACATCGTTTTTTGATAGGTCACATTGGTGATGTGTTATGGTGGTTGTATTGTGCAAATGATGAGCATTCATTCAAACTTTATTTATACAGGTTAACCCCATTGAGCCTCTGAGAGTCATCTACAAGAAAGACCTGAAAGAGTCTTGAGAGACCTGAACATGTGGAGTATAGAGATGTAGCAGTGGTCCAGTGGTGGAAGTATGCATGGCCATCCAATCACATTTTAAGGTTCTGGTCTCCCAAGACAGACCACACCAGGCAAGGATCATCATACTGTGTGCAAAGAATTACAGAACCAGGACATCTGCATCTGCCATCTGGACTCTTTATAATACTCAGTGTCATCCTGTACCATGTCTCAGTGACCTGCATCAGCCAGATTACAGGTTCACCCTCTTATATACAAAGTAGACAGCTATGCTCCAAGTTGTGCTGTAAGCTTCAGCTTCAAACTGATGACAAGTGGCAGTGTATTGTGTTAGACCAGGGGTGTCAAACTCATTTTTATCTGGGGGCCGCAAACAGCTTAATCTGATCTCAAGGGGGCCAGACCAGTATACTCATTCCAAAAGTCCACTTTTTTCTTTGTATTAGTGCAAAGAATAAATAAATTATAAAAATATTCACATTAAATTAATTGTCCTTTTACACTTTTACTCAGTTTAACATTTAATTGCATTACACATTAAAAAACTGATCAGTGATTGCACATTTTAAAACATTTAGTCAACTGTTTTGTTAAATACCCTGATGCATGC
The DNA here is from genome assembly GCA_038048925.1 of Garcialebias charrua. Lineage (NCBI taxonomy): Eukaryota > Metazoa > Chordata > Actinopteri > Cyprinodontiformes > Rivulidae > Garcialebias > Garcialebias charrua. The sequence goes on from JBBPBX010007422.1 coordinate 22,621, forward strand.
TCAATAATCCAGGTAGAAAAATCTAAAAAAGCTGAGTCAGGTCCTCTGGACATTAAAACAAAAAACACAGTTTTGTTAAAACACTTTCCTGCATGTTAAAAATGCATCAAACCCATCAAAATTTAGAAATGAATAAATTTTAAATCCATTTTCCACATCTAGGAAGCAATTGTGAACACATAAATTGAGCTTTGAGCGTAGCTGTTTTATTAATGTTCATTAGTGAGAACAGAAGCTCTGATGGTGAGTGGTGAGAGAAAAACTGCAAATTCTGTCTTGAGTTCGCCTTTGTAGCGGTGCCGACATGCGGCTTT
>JBBPBX010007422.1:33076-65363 GCA_038048925.1 Garcialebias charrua
GCAGGTTGGCTTTCTTGGACTGTGAGGTCTCAGTTTCTGATAGAGGAAATTTGCAAACTGAGGTGTACCACAAACCCACCCACACAGACCAGTATTTACAGTTTGACTCCCATCACCCTCTGGAGCACAAGTTAGGAGTCATCAGGACTCTGTATCACAGAGCAGACAGCGTCCCCACTAACTCAGGAGCCAGACAGAAGGAGAAATCACACACAAAACAGGCTCTAGAGAAATGTGGATATCCTAACTGGGCCTTCCTGAAAGCAGAGAAGAAACCCAAACAGGACTCCAGCAGCCATCAGGTGAAAAGAAGGAACCCAGACCCAGACCAGTGGTCATTCTGTATGTTTCGGGAGTTTCAGAGACATTGAGACGTTGATAAAGCTTTTCGGATGAGAAGCGAAACGTCTTGTTTGTTACAAATAAAGTCCAGTTGTTCTGTATTGAACGCCTTTTTTGATTTTATCATGTCCTGGACGACTGAGAATCTTCACCAGCATATTGAGACGTTTATTTTTTAAACACAACGTCCCAGTGGCTTTTAAACCCCAAAATACATTACGGCAAAGACTGGTTCATCCCAAAGATCCAGTCCCCCGGCACAAACAGAGTAATATTGTGTATGCTGTTCAGTGTCAGGAGGGCTGTGATCAGTCTTATATCGGGGAAACTAAACAGCCACTGGCCAAAAGGATGGCCCAGCACAGAAGATCAACATCATCAGGTCAGGACTCTGCGGTCTACACTCATCTCCAGGCCAGAGGTCACTCTTTCAGGGATGAAGATGTTCACATCCTTGATAGAGAGGAACAATGGTTTGAGAGAGGAGTAAAGGAGGCCATCTTTGTGAAAAGAAACCGTCCATCATTAAACAGAGGTGGAGGCCTCCGGGTTCAACTGTCCCCCTCTTATGCCGGGTACCGACCTGTTCCGTCAAAACGCTCCTGCCGCCCCCTTTTGGCCGCTTGTCACGTTCACACAAAGCCACTGAAGACGTCTGATGACGCGCACTGGGGGGAGGCAGAGGAGGGGGGTCTGGCTCGTTTTCCGGGTCGGGTTGTTTGTTTCATGCTGCTGGCAGATAAAATCAGCAGCACGTGAGCCTCGTTCCTACTTGAGTGGGTTTTCTACGAGCCGAACTGCAGCTCCAAAAGTCTTTGTTGAGATTAAAACGTTTTTTTTTATGTTTGGGGTGATTGTACGCTCGAGCGGACAGCAGCAACTGCCAAGTTTCTTACCGGAGGCTGGTTCAATCATGGAGGCTCGATGGGGTGAGTTTAAAAAGTCCAAAAAAAGTCCCGTTGTCGTTACGTCATCACATAGCAGAGTCTCTCCCGATTGGTTGCTGCAACGCGTCGAGCAGCAAAATACCAACTTTGTCCATCTTTGGCGGCTCGACGCGTAGGTTGCTTCGGACGCGCGCGTGCGCGGAAAGGAACTGCCGCGTGCTGAAGCGCCGCTTCAAACACTCAAAACGCGCCGTTTCACGATTCGCCGTGTCTCGACACGTCTCCACATAGACTTTCAATGTAAACCGGCCGCTTCAGCTGGCCGAAACGCGTTCGGTCGGTACCCGGCATTACAATGCTGTTATTGCTAGTATCACTCAGCCCTCTGTGAATAGCAAACAACCATCAGGGTGCTAACGATCCATCGTTAGGCTGATGGTCCTCCTTGATCATGTGAGCAGCTGGTTTCAGGCTGTCATCAGCCAACTGGTTGATCCACTGTGAGAGGGTGCTATTTATAAGACTGAGCTGAATACAGCAGCTCAGACTGAGGAAGTCTTTCGGACAAAAGACGAAACGTTTCTATATTTTTTTTTGCTTCGTTTTGTTTTTTGAATGTCCAGAGGACCAGACTTAGCTTTTTTAGACACTTTGAACTAGTTTAAAGGAACGGTCTACTTCAATCTGAGGAATTAAGAGTGATGTTAAAAAATGCCAAATCAATAAATATGTTTAAAAGAATGATCAAAGTTGGTTTGCTAAAAAAAAAAAAAAAATGCTCAATGTGTATTTGTACAAACTGTTGCTCGAGAAGGAGTTATTTATTTTGTTTTTGTTATTTGAAGATTATTATTGTTTGAATTCTTTTTTGGGAAAAAGGGGCAGATATAAAAAATCTTCTTTCTACTGCCTTTCATTTTAGTTGTGATTGTACTTCTTATTGTATAAAGAATTGTTTTGTTTAAAAAATGAAATGTATAAATAATATTTTTTTAAGTAAATAAACAATGTGGAATCAGGCCAATAAGAGACTTGTACACCAAAGTCATCCAATGTGCTTATCGCCTGTTATACAGGGAAGACATACCGGTACTGGTTTTAAAATAGAGATCACAGTGATGAGTAAGATAGCAACAACTAGTAATAAATCTCAATGCACAATGGTACATTGGATTCAATGACTGTAGACAACTGTTTGAAGCACACATATAGACAACATCGCCATAGTTAAGTACTGGTAAAAAAAATAAAAACGTAAAAAATAAAAAGTAGCTGTGATCAAAAGCTTCCCAGCTCTAAGGGAGAAACATGATTTGTTTCTGAAGAAGAAGCCAAGCTTCACCCTTAATTTGGAGATTAGATGTTTCACATGAGATTTAAAAGAAAGCTCCTTGTCGATAATTAAGCCCAGGTACTTATAACTGGAGACTAATGAGTAGGAGGCATTTAGCAAATTTTCACACAGCACAATGTAAATTGTAAATAAGATGGGCCCTAAGACAGTGCCCTGGGGTTCATCCTTTTTTATTTTAAGAAAACTAGAGCTTACTCCAGCCATCTGTACACATTGTGTCCTATTTGCCAAATAATATACAAACCAGTAAGATGCTTCTTTGGAGATGGCCAATATGAGAAGGATGTTTACCAGGATACTGTGACCCACCATATCAAATGACTTGGAAAAATCAATAAACAGATCAGAGCAAACCTTTTTAGAATCCAGTGCCTCAAACATCATTTAAAACTTTTAGAGCAGCAGTTGCAGTATTTTGCTGCTTCCTAAAACCTGACTGAAAAGGATTAAAAAGATGTGTTTCTAAAAATTCTTTCAGATGATCACAGACCAAATTTTCAAACACGTTTGCCAACATACATAATTTAGAGATTGGTCTATAATTGTTCACAATTGAGGGCTCGCCTCCTTTTAATAATGGAAGAACAAAAGCAGATTTCCAGACTTCAGGAACTTTGTGATGAGGCTTACTGTAAAGATACAAGTTAAAGGCTCAATGATCAAATCAGCAACTAATTTTAGAAAGAAAGGTTCCAAACCATAAGGACCAGCTGATTTTTGGAGTCCAATTTTTATGTTGCACCACATACCTAAGAGATAAAATGAATAAACATTATATAATACAGCTTTTTCCACTGTTAGATCACTTCACTAGGTGAAGTTTTTGGGTGTTATCATTGATGACAAACTGACATGGAAACAACACATAAATTCTGTAAGAATAAAAATAGCTAAATCGATTGCAGTACTATACAAAGTCAGAGACCTATTGAATGATAAAGCTCTGTATTTGTTGTATAACACAATCATTGTTCCACACTTAATCTATTGTATTGATGTTTGGGGGAAAGCGTGTAAAACAATCACAAAGCCTATTTTTGTATTACAGAAAAGAGCTGTAAGAATTATCACTAGAAAACATTACTGTCATCCATCAAGTACATTATTTTATCAACTGAAGTTATTGAAGTTCCATGATTTGGTAGATTATAATATTTTATCAGTTATGTATAGGGCTCAAAATAATGCATTACCTTTAAATATCCAAATGCATTTTGTTAAAAGACAAAGTTGTTATAATCTTAAGGGGACAGAGATGTTTGTAAAACCACAATTCAGAACTAGTTTGAAGGGACGTTCTACCTCAATCCAGGGAATTAGATTATGGAATGGCTTGGAGAATGTAGTTAAAAATGCCAAGTCAATGTTTACATTTAAGAAAATGATCAAAACAAATGTGTTAAAAAATATATATATGAAATAGCGTAATGTGTATTGTATTAGTTAGAAAATTAGAAAGAGTTAGTCATTTTGTACTGTTGGTTGAAGATTATTATTGTTTAATCTGATTGTTGGAAAAAGTTGGTTGAAGATTATTATTGTTTACATGGTTGATTATTATTGTTTAATCTGATTGTTGGAAGTAAGGGGCAGATATAATAAGATTTATTCTTCTTTCTGCTACCTTTCATTTTTTTATATTTTGTACATTATCATTTATGGGATTGTCTTGTATTGTTTTTCTTTTGTAAAAAAAATGAACAAATTTAATAAACATAAACATAAACAAACTATGAGAAGAATAAAAAGGAGATTACTAATTTCAGTGGTAAACCAGGGGCTATTTCTCCCCTTTATCCTGAATTCATGCAGTTATTTACTTTCAGACTGTAAGTGATGGTACTTTTTTTAAATTCAACAAAATCTAGAAATGGTAGCATTCGTTAAATATGTGCAAGGTAAAGGAATAACCAAATTAGGAAAATAAAGCTTACCGGGTAGTACCTTTCTTATTTAGTCAGTGTCCCTCTGCACTTCCTGCAGCCAGCAATGTGGTGATAAACCACTGCTTTGAATAAGATTTGAATAGCTCAGTTAGAAATGAACAAGTGTAGCCTAGTTGTTGTCGTTTCCTTGCATCTTCCAGCAGGGGAGGGAAGTCCCTGTTGAACATCATCAAACAGTGACCGGTCTGCTGCTGATTAAATCCATTACAGGACAGCAGCAAATGCAACAATCAAATTGGTGGAAGATGAGGCTAGATTTACTAACAAATGAAGGTTCAGTGCATCTATGATGTCCTCATGGCTGCCGACGCTGGTTCTCCCTCCATCCTTGTCCTCCTTGACCTCACTGCAGCCTTCGACACTGTGGACCATAGTATCCTCCTCCACCGTCTTCATGTGGAGGTCGGTCTCTGTGACACTGTCCTGGACTGGTTCAAATCTTTCCTCTCCAATAGGCTGGAATGTGTTAGTCTTGGCAACGCCACATCCCAGACAGTCTGTGTCTCCTGTGGTGTCCCTCAGGGGTCAGTTCTGGGGCCCCTGCTGTTTTCCCTTTACATGCTGCCTTTAGGTCAAATTATTAATCAGTTCAACATTTCTTTTCACTGTTATGCCGACGATACACAGCTTTACATCAGGACTGGAGCATCATCATCATCACCCATTGTCATCTCCATCTTCACTCACTGCCCTCTCTGCCTGCCTGGAGGAAATAAGGGCATGGATGAATCAGAACTTTCTTCAATTAAACTGCTCCAAGACTGAGGCCATACTGATTGGCACCCCTCACCAGGTACAAACATCAACTATAACAACAATTTCCTTTTCTGGACAAGACATCCCCCTCTCCACCTCTGTTACAAATCTTGGAATAAAAATGGACTCTCATCTTACATTTGAAAATCACATTAAGCTTCTGTTTAAAACTTGCTTCTTCCATCTTCGAAACATCTCCAGACTTCGCCCATCCCTAACTTTTTCTGATGCTGAGAAGCTCGTCCATGCTTTTGTCTCCTCCAGGCTCGACTACTGCAACTCCCTGTTTATTGGAATCCCTGGCAAAAACCTTCAGAAGCTTCAATATATTCAAAACAGTGCAGCAAGGATTTTATTGAGAGCTCGTAAATTTGAACATATTGCACCTATTCTCCATAACCTTCATTGGCTTCCTGTCGCCTACAGAATTCAGTACAAAACTTGTCAGCAGGTAGCGTCACTCAGTCAGAATCCGAGCGTGCATTCATCCAGATACACCGTCACCACGGAGGAATAAAAATGACCAAGAGTCATCGTTCTGGTTTGTTCACCACAAGGGGAATGACTGGTTTATTCAGTTGACGTGTCACCTTATATACATACACATGTGTGCTTAATTAAGTGACAGGAAGTGCGTGTCCTTTCAAAATAAAATAGGTTTGACAAATGATAAAGCATAATAATTCCACTCAACACCCCTACTTGCGTTCATTTTGTCAAAAACCAAACAATCAAAATCAAACAATAACAAAACAGTACCAAACAAAACGTTATTTACATTATTTACATTCCGAAAATGTATTTTTCGAACTTCATTAACTTGGCTTTTGTTGCAGGCTTTGTAAAAACATCCGCCACCATTAAATCTGTTTGACAGTATTCCAAATTCAGTTTTCCTGCGTTGACACTCGATCTCACAAAATGATATTTGATGTCAATGTGTTTACATCTGTTTCTGTTTACAGGATTCTTTGTCAGAGCTATTGTCCCTTGATTATCTTCAAATATTTTGGGTGGCTTCATTTGATGTTTGTACATGCTCTGCAACAGTTGTGACAAATACAGACATTCTTGTGCAGTTGCTGATAAGGCTATATATTCTGCTTCACAGGTAGATAACGCAACAGTTGGTTGTTTCTTTGTTTTCCATGATACTAAAGTACCCTTTTCATTTAAACTGGTGCAGTAACCCGTAACACTTTTTCTATCAGCGATGTCTGTAGCCCAATCTGCGTCACTATGAGCGGTCACATGTAAATCATTTTCACATTTCCTGTAGTACAATGCCTTGTCCTTTGTTTGTTTCAAGTATCTGAGTACATGTTTTACCATAGTCCAGTGTTCTATAGTTGGTTCATTTAGATGCTGTGATAATATGCTTAAGATGAAACTTAAATCAGGTCGAGTACATGAAGTTAAATAAATAAGGCTACCAACTGCCTCTCTGTACTCTTTTACATTCTCCATTTTTTCAGCATTTTCATTGCAGTTCAGTTTTTGTTCACAAGGAGTAGATCTTGGTTTGCAGTCTTGCATTTGAAATCTTTCTAGTATTTTATCGACATATTCTTCTTGTGACATTTTTACATGATTTTCTGTATGTTCAAAATGGATGCCAAGAAAATGTTTGAGTTTGCCCATATCTTTCATTTTGAACCTTGCTGTCAGGATTTCCTTCACAGTTTTCAGAATATGTTCATCACTGGCAGCAATAATAATATCATCAACCCAAATTATTATTATTACCTTGTTCTTTTCTGTTTCTCTGGTATAAACACAATGGTCTGCAGGGTTTTGTATGAAATCATTTTCAGTTAAATAGTCATGTAATGTCTTGTTCCAATTTCTGCCCGACTGTTTTAAGCCATAGAGCGATTTTTCTAGTTTATAAACTAGTTTCTCATTTGATTTTCCTTTTATTTCATATCCTTCGGGTTGCTCTACATAGACTTCAAAGTCAATTGGTGCATGCAGGTATGCAGTTTTTACGTCCATTTGATGTAATATAAGGTTTTCATGGATGGCACATTGCATCAGAACTCTAATACTTGTCATATTGGCTGTTGGGGAAAAGGTTTCTTCATAGTCTATGCCGTAATTCTGATTATAACCTTTGGCAACATATCGTGCTTTGTATTTTTCACCATCACCATTATTTTTCTTTACATATACCCATCGACCCCCTACTGCTTTCTTATCTTCTGGCAATGTTGTTAGGGTAAAAGTGTTGTTTTCTTTTAGTGAGTTTATTTCTTCATCCATAGCAGCTGTCCATTCTCTTGAGTTTGGTGACATCATAGCTTCATTGAATGTTTTAGGTATGTCATATATTAGTCTGTAACAGTAATCTATGTTGGTTAATGCATGGTTCTCTTCTTTTACACTTGTCACATATTCACTAAGATATTCTGGTCTTTTTCTTGTTCTAGCAGGATACCGTCTATCTTCTGATTCACCACTAGGTGGTGCCAGGTCGTTTACTTCTGGTTGATCTGATCTCGCTTCCTGTGATCCTGAATCAACCTGCTCTTTTATTATTGCATTTTCTCTCATTTGGATGTCATCATTATCATCGACATCATAAGACACATTTTGTGTTTGTGTTTGGTCTTCATCATTATTTTTAGTCAAGAATTTAACCAATCGGCATTTTTGTACTTTTGCGTTTTCTGGAAAATAAATCCAATATGCAGGACTGTTATTGTCATACCCTATAAAAACACCTTTTGTGCATTTTGCATCAAGTTTCCCTTGTTTCTGTTTGTATGCATAACAATCTGTCCCAAATTTTTGCATTCTAGATAAGTTTGGTTTCTTTCCTGTTAGTAAAAAGTAGGGTGTTTGACCTGTCCGGTTGTTAAAACATCTATTTCTTATAATAGCTGCGGTTCGGATAGCATATGTCCACAGTCTTTTTGGTAATTGACTCTCAATCAGCATACATCTTCCCATATCAAACAGGGTTCTCCAGCTGCGTTCAGCTGTGCCATTTTGGTGTGGGGAATATGGGGCCGATGTTTCATGTTTTATCCCATTTTTGCTTAATAGTTCTTTGTAACCTTTTGATGTGAATTCCGTACCATTATCAGATCTCATACATTTTATTTTACCGTAAGGTGCTGTATCAGCCAAGAAAATTTCTGTTGCATGAACAGTGTCGCTCTTATTTTTAAGAAAATAAACAAACATTGCACCGGAAAAATCATCAGTGAATATTACAGCGTATCTATGCCCATCATGTGATACTGGATCTATGGGTCCAGCTAAATCTGTGTGTACAAATTCAAGAGGTTCATTAGCTTTCTTATCAGGGTTCCTATTTCTGGTTTGAAAAAATTTACCTTGAATACACACTTCACAATTTTGGTTTCCTGTTTTACCTTTGATTTTCATCCCATCAACTACATTTTGCAGCTTTAAAATGTCACTGTGATTGCAGTGTCCCAATATTTCATGCCATGTTTGTAAATCAAAAATCTTATTGCATTCATCGTACTCACATAATGTTGCGAGGTAGTACAGTCTGTCGTGCTCGTAGATGTTGAACTCTGTACCGTCTCTGTGTTGAAGAATGTTTCTCCCTTCCGTAAAGATGATGGTGGCTCCATTTGTTGTTGCGGCCCTCACAGAAAAGATGTTCTGTGGAAACGTGGGGATGTACAATGCTCCTTTCAGTAATATTCTGTGTTGTCGTCCCCTGCTGTCCATCAAAAGTACTTCTGCATCTCCTCTGCCTTCAGCCACTCCGTTACATCTGGTACCATCAGCCAACTCGATACAATGTGTTGTTGACTGGAAATGTCCATCAAACTTTTTAAATGCGGTCTTTTCTTTCAGGATGTGTGAAGTCGCTCCTGTGTCCACCATAAGACCTGTAGTTTTGAGGTTCTGTCGATGATTTGGTCTCACGCTGTCATCTCTCGTCCGGAATGCATACGTGTTGTCGCTCTCTGTGTTCCTGTCCTCCTCCACTGCTGTGCGGGCGTCGTCACTCCATCGCTTCCTTCTGCAGTTCGAATCGCTGTGTGTGCTGCTCCTGCAGTGACTGCACCACAGTCTGTAGCGGCAGACATTGGCTTTATGTCCAGTGAAGCCACACTTAAAACATGTTATTTCTTTCTTGTAGTCTCCAGCAGCTGTTGATAATAGTGCGCTTTGTGGCGTCCTCACTTTCATGACGTCATCTGCTTCTGTCATGCGCATTCTTTCAGTGTCCTCATAACTCCTGAGTTTCACTTTGAATTCAGCAAACTGTATGTCTGATTCACTTTGTGTTATATGGACGGAAAAAGGCTTAAATGTCTCTGGCAGTCCTTTTAAAACCATCGCTACGAGTAAACCATCACTAAGGATCTCCCCGGCATTTCTCAGGGCTGTAATTAGTGTCTCTGCACGTATGATATATTCAGTCACACTTTCACCGCTCTTCTTCCTCAATGAAGTTAATTCAGTGTAGAGACTGATGATTCGTGGTTTACCTTTTCCTGCGTAGTAGTCTCTTAGTATCTTCAATGCTTTTCGACCATCGTCGGCTGCTTCTCTCATCACGAGTGACAAACTTTTGTCATCGAGGAATTGGATCAGCTCGGCATATGCCATTCCATTTTTCTCTTCATCGGTGTCAGCGTCGATATTTCTTCCCAATATGGTGTCTTTAAGTCCTTGAAGTTTGAAATGTCCCAGAACTTTCGTCTCCCACAGTTCATAATTGTTTTCGTCTCCGTCGAAGGTTAGCCGTGCCCACCGGCTACTTGAATCGACGACGCGTTTATTCATGGTGCCAGTTAGCATTCAGTAGTTGCTCACCAAAACGCTCGCCCTTATGACTCCAATCTCCAAAAGATTCACCCGTGCTCGTCGTCGTCCAGAGCTTCTCCGGGTTGTATCTTGAGCTCTTCCTGGAGTTCTCCTGGGCTTTAGCTGGGCTCTATCTGGGTTCTAGCTGGGCCCATAACCTGTCAGCAGGTAGCGTCACTCAGTCAGAATCCGAGCGTGCATTCATCCAGATACACCGTCACCACGGAGGAATAAAAATGACCAAGAGTCATCGTTCTGGTTTGTTCACCACAAGGGGAATGACTGGTTTATTCAGTTGACGTGTCACCTTATATACATACACATGTGTGCTTAATTAAGTGACAGGAAGTGCGTGTCCTTTCAAAATAAAATAGGTTTGACAAATGATAAAGCATAATAATTCCACTCAACAAAACTGCTCTCATTACACATCAATGCTTACACGGAACTTCACCAGATTATCTAAAGGACATTCTTGTTCCATACTCGTCCACCCGGTCTCTGCGGTCACAGAACAGTAATCTCCTTCACATTCCGAGAACCAAATTAAGGACCATGGGAGACCGGGCTTTCAGTGTGGCTGCCCCCCGCCTGTGGAACTCTCTTCCTGACTGCCTGAGAGCCCCACAGTCACTGGTTGACTTTAAGAGCGGCTTGAAGACCTTTCTTTTCAACCGAGCATACTCTGCCTCCTCATGATTCTATCTTTGATCTTAGTTGATACTGTTATTGATTTTACTTGTTTTATTACTTGTTTTATTGACATTTAATTCTGTTGCACTTTGTAGCACTTTGAGATTTTCATTAATGAAAAGTGCGTTATAAATTAAATTCATTATTATTATTACCCCTCCCTGGGCTGCCACCTTACCGTGGTGGAGGGGTTTGAGTGTCCCAATGATCCTAGGAGCTATGCTGTCAGGGGCTTCATGCCCCTAGTAGGGTCACCCAAGGCAGACAGGTCCTAGGTGAGGGACGAGACAAAGTGCAGCCCAAAGACCCCAATGATGAGTAAAACTAATGGAATCAATGTTCCCTCGCCCGGACGCGGGTCACCGGGGCCCCACTCTGGAGCCAGGCCCGGAGGTGGGGCACGCTGGCGAGCGCCTGGTGGCCGGGCTTTTACCCATGGAGCCCGGCCGGGCACAGCCCGAAGAGGAGACGTGGGTCCCCCTTCCCATGGGCTCACCACCTGTGGGAGGGGCCAAAGGGGTCGGGTGCAATGTGAGATGGGTGGTGGCCGAGGGCGGGGACCCTGGCGGTCTGATCCTCGGCTACAGAAGCTGGCCATTGGGACATGGAATGTCACCTCTCTGGTGGGGAAGGAGCCTGAGCTAGTGTGTGAGGTTGAGAGTTCCGACTAGAAATAGTCGGACTCACCTCAACACATGGCTCTGGCTCTGGAACCAGTTTCCTTGAGAGGGGTTGGACACTCTTCCACTCTGGAGTTGTCCCTGGTGAGAGGCGCCGAGCAGGAGTGGGCATACTGGTTGCCCCCCATCTTGGTGCCTGTACGTTGGGGTTCACCCCGGTGAACGAGAGGGTAGCCTCCCTTCGCCTACGTGTGGGGGGACGGGCTCTGACTGTTGTTTGTGCCTATGCACCAAACGGCAGCTCAGACTACCCACCCTTTTTGGAGTCCTTGGAGGGGGTATTGGAGAGTGCGCCTCCTGGGGACTCCCTTGTTCTACTGGGGGACTTCAACGCTCACGTGGGCAATGACAGTGAGACCTGGAGGGGTGTGGTTGGGAGGAACGGCCCCCCTGATCTGAACCAGAGTGGTGTTCTGTTATTGGACTTCTGTGCTCGTCATGGATTGTCCATAACGAACACCATGTTTAAGCATAAGGGTGTCCATATGTGCTCTTGGCACCAGGACACCCTATTGGAGAGTGCGCCTCCTGGGGACTCCCTTGTTCTACTGGGGGACTTCAACGCTCACGTGGGCAATGACAGTGAGACCTGGAGGGGTGTGGTTGGGAGGAACGGCCCCCCTGATCTGAACCAGAGTGGTGTTCTGTTATTGGACTTCTGTGCTCGTCATGGATTGTCCATAACGAACACCATGTTTAAGCATAAGGGTGTCCATATGTGCTCTTGGCACCAGGACACCCTAGGTCGCAGTTCGATGATCGACTTTGTTGTCGTCTCATCTGATCTGCGGCCGCATGTCTTGGACACTCGGGTGAAGAGAGGGGCGGAGCTGTCAACTGACCACTACCTGGTGGTGAGTTGGCTCCGATGGTGGGGGAGGATGCCGGTCAGACCTGGCAGACCCAAACGTATTGTGAGGGTCTGCTGGGAACGTCTGGCAGAGTCTCCCGTAAGACGGAGCTTTAACTCCCACCTCCGGGAGAGCTTTGAACACGTTCCGAGGGAGGCGGGGGACATGGAGTCCGAGTGGGCCGTGTTCCGCGCCTCTATTGTCGAGGCAGCTTATCGGAGCTGTGGCCGCAAGGTTGTTGGTGCCTGTCGTGGTGGCAACCCTCGAACCCGGTGGTGGACACCGGCAGTGAGGGATGCTGTCAGGCTGAAGAAGGAGTCCTATTGGGCCTTTTTGGCTTGTGGGACCCCGGAAGCAGCTGATAGGTACCGGCAGTCCAAGCGGCATGCGGCTCGGGTGGTTGCTGAGGCAAAAACTCGGGCGTGGGAGGAGTTCGGAGAGGCCATGGAGAATGACTTCCGTACGGCTTCGAGGCGATTCTGGTCCACCATCCGGCGTCTCAGGGGGGGAAAGAGGTACGCGACCAACACCATTTATGGTGGGGGTGGCGTGCTGCTGACCTCAACTCGGGATGTTGTGAGTCGGTGGGCGGAATACTTCGAAGACCTCCTCAATCCTACTGGCACGTCTTCCACTGAGGAAGCGGAGCCTGGGGACTTTGGGTCAGGTTCTCCGATCTCTGGTGCTGAGGTCGCCGAGGTGGTTAAAAAGCTCAGCGGTGGCAAGGCTCCGGGGGTGGATGAGATTCGCCCGGAGTTCCTTAGGGCTCTGGATGTTGTAGGGTTGTGTTGGCTTACGCGACTCTGCAATATCGCGTGGACATCGGGGGCAGTTCCCTTGGATTGGCAGACTGGGGTGGTGGTTCCCCTATTCAAAAAGGGGGACCGTAGGGTGTGTTCCAACTATAGGGGGATCACACTCTTAAGCCTCCCTGGTAAGGTCTATTCAGGGGTTCTGGAGAGGAGGGTCCGTCGGATAGTCGAACCTCGGATTCAGGAGGAGCAGTGTGGTTTTCGTGCTGGTCGTGGAACACTGGACCAGCTCTACACCCTCAACAGGGTCCTGGAGGGTGCGTGGGAGTTTGCCCAACCAGTTTACATGTGCTTTGTGGACTTGGAGAAGGCATTCGACCGCGTCCCTCGGGGGGTTCTGTGGGGGGTACTCCGGGAGTATGGGGTACCAGGCCCTTTGATAAGGGCTGTTAGGTCCCTGTACGACCGGTGTCAGAGCTTGGTCCGCATTGCCGGCAGTAAGTCAGGCTCGTTTCCGGTGAGAGTTGGACTCCGCCAAGGTTGCCCTTTGTCACCGATTCTGTTCATAACTTTTATGGACAGAATTTCTAGGCGCAGCCAAGGTGTTGAGAGGATCCGTTTTGGTGACCTTAGAATCGCTTCTCTGTTTTTTGCAGATGATGTGGTCCTACTGGCTTCATCAGTTCGTGATTTACAACTTTCACTGGAGCGGTTTGCAGCCGAGTGTGATGCGGCCGGGATGAGGATCAGTTCCTCCAAATCCGAGGCCATGGTCTTGAGCCGGAAAAGGGTAGCATGCCCTCTCCGGGTCGGGGAGGAGGTCCTGCCCCAAGTGGAGGAGTTTAAGTATCTCGGGATCTTGTTCACGAATGAGGGAAAACTGGAGCGTGAGATCGATAGGCGGATAGGTGCAGCGTCCGCAGTGAAGCGGGCGCTGTACCGGTCTGTCGTGGTGAAGAGAGAGCTGAGTCGAAAGGCAAAGCTCTCAATTTACCGATCGATCTACGTTCCCACCCTCATCTATGGTCATGAGCTTTGGGTTATGACCGAAAGAACAAGATCTCGGATACAAGCGGCTGAAATGAGTTTTCTCCGCAGGGTGGCTGGACTCTCCCTTAGAGATAGGGTGAGAAGCTCAGTCATCCGGGAGGGACTCGGAGTAGAGCCGCTGCTTCTCCACATCGAGAGGAGCCAGTTGAGGTGGCTCGGGCATCTGGTTAGGATGCCTCCTGGACGCCTCCCTGGTGAGGTGTTCCGGGCATGTCCCACCGGGAGGAGACCCAGAGGAAGACCCAGGACACGCTGGAGGGACTATGTTTCTCGGCTGGCCTGGGAACGCCTTGGGATTCCCCCGGAGGAGCTGCTCCAAGTGGCTGGGGAGAGGGAAGTCTGGGCCTCCCTACTTAGGCTGCTACCCCAGCGACCCGACCCCGGATAAGCGGAAGAAGATGGATGGATGGATGGATGGATGGATGGATTATTATTATTATCTATCAAGATACATGCATCAAAAACTTGAGGTGTTGATTAGAAACATTTAAATTATTTTATACAGTAAACATGAACAAAACATTCTTTTTATAAAAAAAAATGTAATTTATCTGTGGTCTAAATAGGCATATACAGTACTAGTGGTGTCTCAGTGCCAATACTTGTACTCATGAAGACACCCTACTACTTCAAACTGAAACCACTTTTATGTTTGGTGACCTTTCCTCTTCTATTTTTCAAATAACGGAGGATAAAAAAAGTCCATAATTCAGTGATCTTTTAAGAAAAGCACAGACAATTTAAAGATAGTAGACTGTTTAATTTTTCAACCATCTAACGATCACCCTTCCACTTGTTCTAGAGTCAGGTGACAGGGCAGCAGCTTGAGCAGGGGGGGCCCAGACATCTTCCTAAAACCTCCTCCTCTAGCTCTTCTGGGAGGATTCCAAGGCAATCTCAGGCCAGCTGAGAGACGGTCTCTCCAACTTGTCCTGTGTCTTTCCCAGGGTCACCTCTCAGTCAGATGTGTCCAAAGTGTCTCCCCAAGGAGGTTTTTAGGGGCATCCTTACCAGATGCCCAAACGAAAGTTACGACTGTAACTACGGTTCTATGAATCCCGGATGACTGCCAGAGGCGGTGCTTAAAAGCACTGAATGAACACTTTTGTTTTTCTCTCTTTTGCTATCTTTATGCAAATTTTAGCTTTTTCAGCTAATTCCACATTTTTTGGACTCGTTAACTTTTTTCAGCCCAATTCAACAAATGTGTTTTCTCTACTTCTTGGAATTTTAGCTTTTTTCTACCTTTTTATCTGCTTTTCAGATTTTTTTGGTGTCATTGCTAATTTCAGCTTTTTTTTTCTCAGATAATTTCCATGTTTTTGTGCTCATTTCTTCTTTAAGCCTAATTGAACAGCCATGTTATTTCTGCTTTATGCTAATTCAAGCTGAAAATCTATACTTTCAGCTACCTTTTTTAATGCTAATTTCACCCGTTTTCAGATTCAAGTTTTTCATGGTAATTTTTGCTGCTTTCAACCAAATTAATTTCTCTTTGATAATTTCAGCTTTTTATGCTCCTTTCAGCTATTGTCCGCTAGTCCAGTTTTTTCTGCAATTTCAGCTACTATTTAATTGTTTATGCTATTTTAGCCTTTTCACCTTTAGCCTTTTTCCACATTTTCTTTTAGCTCATTTCAGCTTTCTGGAAATTCAAAAAAGGCGTTCAATACAGGATCAACTGGACTTTATTTGTTGCAGAAAACGTTTCGACTTCTGTCCAGAAGTCTTTTTCAATTCTGAATGAATGGAAGCTGTGAGAACGAGAAGTTTTATACAAGCCACGCACCAACATATGAAATTGGAAACTGAAATAACACCACAAAATACCTAACATGCCCATTCTATTTAAATTGACAAAACAACACATCACACCTGGGGGTTTGTAACACATACATGTAAATTGAAAGATCACACCTTAACAGTAGGAGGTTCCCTTGAGGTCTCTGGTAGAAGACACAAAACTGTATGTAAATTGACAAAAAACACCTCCCAAACAACAACAGAGGCTACTCAGAGAAACTTTGTTAGTCTAATTTACAGACAAGACATCCCTGCTCCCATCCAGTGTAAAACGTTTCGGAATCAAATCCAAAACTGAGTTATAAGTCTTAGAAAGTTGAAATCTCAGACCTCCTCCTCTGTTAAGAGAAGGTTTTTCTCTCTTAACATACAAAGCTTCCTTCACCCCCCTCTCAAACCATCTGTGCTCTCGGTCCAAAATTTGAACATTCTGGTCCTCAAATGAGTGACCCTTGTCCGTGAGGTGGAGGTGAACAGCTGAGTTTTGTCCAGAGGAGGTAGCTCTCCTATGTTGAGACATTCTTTTGTGGATAGGTTGCTTCGTTTCTCCGATGTAACGGTCTGAGCAGACTTCGCTGCACTGGACTGCATAAACCACACCACTCTGTTTGTGTGTGGGGGTTTGGTCTTTAGGGTGGACCAACCTCTGTCTGAGAGTCCTGCTAGGTTTGAAATGTACTGGGATGTTGTGTTTGTTGAAAATCCTTCTGAAATTCTCTGAGACTCCAGCAACATAAGGAATGACAATGTTTTTCCGTCTGTTAGACTTTTTCTGTTCATTATTGTGTTTAACAGATTTCCTTGCTGACTTGACAAAAGCCCAGTTGGGATATCCACATGTTTGCAGAGATTTTTTGATGTGTTTCTGTTCCTTTTCCTTCCCTTCTGTCCTTGTGGGGATGTGTTCTGCCCGATGCTGTAAAGTTCTGATGACAGAAAGTTTGTGCTCCAGTGGATGGTGAGAGTCGAACAGGAGATATTGGTCTGTGTGGGTTGGTTTTCTGTAAACTTCAATGTTGAGACTGTCATCTCCCTCCATATGCACCAAACAGTCCAAAAAAGGCAGCTTATTGTCGTTAGCATCCTCTCTGGTGAACTTGATGTTGTTATCAACAGAGTTAATGTGTCTGGTGAACGCTTCCACCTCCCTGGCTTGGATTTTGACACAGGTATCATCCACGTATCTGAACCAATGGCTTGGAGTTGTCCCCTCATAGGAGTTTAGGGCTCTCTGCTCCACTTCCTCCATGTAAAGATTAGCAACAATGGGTGACACTGGAGATCCCATGGCACAGCCGTGCTTCTGTCTGTAAAAACTGTCATTGAACTTGAAATAAGTGGTGGAGAGGCAGAGATCCAGCAGGGTGCAGATGTGGTCTGGGGTTAAGTTGGTCCTTTTGTCCAAATCCTTGTCCTGTAGAAGTCTTTTTTTTTTGACAGTTTCTATTGCTTCAGAAATGGGTATGCATGTGAACAGAGAAGTCACATCATATGATACAAGAGTTTCTCCCGGGGTCAGCTTCAAATGTTGAACTTTGTTGTTTCAGAAGGATTTTCAACAAACACAACATCCCAGTACATTTTAAACCTAGCAGGACTCTCAGAAAGAGGTTGGTCCACCCTAAAGACCAAACCCCCACACACAAACAGAGTGGTGTGGTTTATGCAGTCCAGTGCAGCGAAGTCTGCTCAGACCGTTACATCGGAGAAACGAAGCAACCTATCCACAAAAGAATGTCTCAACATAGGAGAGCTACCTCCTCTGGACAAAACTCAGCTGTTCACCTCCACCTCACGGACAAGGGTCACTCATTTGAGGACCAGAATGTTCAAATTTTGGACCGAGAGCACAGATGGTTTGAGAGGGGGGTGAAGGAAGCTTTGTATGTTAAGAGAGAAAAACCTTCTCTTAACAGAGGAGGAGGTCTGAGATTTCAACTTTCTAAGACTTATAACTCAGTTTTGGATTTGATTCCGAAACGTTTTACACTGGATGGGAGCAGGGATGTCTTGTCTGTAAATTAGACTAACAAAGTTTCTCTGAGTAGCCTCTGTTGTTGTTTGGGAGGTGTTTTTTGTCAATTTACATACAGTTTTGTGTCTTCTACCAGAGACCTCAAGGGAACCTCCTACTGTTAAGGTGTGATCTTTCAATTTACATGTATGTGTTACAAACCCCCAGGTGTGATGTGTTGTTTTGTCAATTTAAATAGAATGGGCATGTTAGGTATTTTGTGGTGTTATTTCAGTTTCCAATTTCATATGTTGGTGCGTGGCTTGTATAAAACTTCTCGTTCTCACAGCTTCCATTCATTCAGAATTGAAAAAGACTTCTGGACAGAAGTCGAAACGTTTTCTGCAACAAATAAAGTCCAGTTGATCCTGTATTGAACGCCTTTTTTTATTTTATCATGTCCTGGACGACTGAGAATCTTCACCAGCATATATCTTTCTGGAAATTCCTTTTCAGCTCCTTTAATTTTTTTGTTGTTAGCAATTTCAGCTTTTTTTTGGCTCATTTCTGCTCATTTAAACTCAATTCAGCTAAATGTGTTCTTTCTGTTTTCTTCTGCTAATTTAGACCTGTTCTTTCATTTCAACTACACATCAGCATACAGTATATATATATTTTTTTAGCTAATTTCAGCTGTTTTTCAGCAAATTCTTCAGCAATACGCATTCACACTGCATTTTTGCTAGAAATGCAATTTCTCTAGTTAGTACTGGAAGCACCAAATTTACCGTCTGACAACTATTTAAACATCAGTGTTTTACATTAATTGTCATCACCTCTTCCATCACACCTCCACAACGATCTTGGACTCCATCGCTCCTCTCAAACAGGCTTCTTCAAAGATCAAACCACCTCCATGGCTCAACGAAACAACGCGGGCCCTTCGACAACGCTGCAGGAAAGCAGAGCGAAAATGGAGACGGAACCGGCTTCATGTATCCCAGGGAATACTGAGAGACTGTCTCTGTGATTATCAAAATGCTGTTAAGCAGGCCAAGTCACAGTACCTCTCCAATTTAATCTCCACCAGCTCCAACCGGCCGTGGACGCTTTTTAGCACAATCCAGTCTGTCATTAACCCTTCTGTCAATGTTCTGAAAACTGCCACTCAGTCTACCTGTGACGACTTTCAGAGCTATTTTGTCAACAAAATAGACTATCAGGCAGAACATTGTCAGTCCATCCAACATTGTCCAGTCATGTGCGTCTGCAACAACCACTGCTGTTTTTGACGAATTCGACCTGGTCTCACTGCCTAACCTCACCAAGGTGGTTCAGCAGATGAAACCAACAAACTGTTCTCTGGACATCATTCCCTCTAAAATGTTCAAACAGTCTTTTGATGTAATTGGTCCTTGTGTTTTGTCATTTATTAACAGCTGTCTAACTTCAGGTTATGTGCCATCTGCTTTCAAACATGCTGTGGTCAGGCCTCTTCTCAAAAAACCAGGCCTAGATCCTACAGTTCTCTCTAATTTCAGACCAGTTTCCCATCAGTCATTTTTATCGAAGGTCCTAGAAAAGATTGTTTTTATTCAACTTCAATCTTTTCTAGAGCTCAATAACCTGTTTGAAAAATTTCAGTCTGGTTTTCGAGCCCGTCACAGTACTGAATCAGCACTGCTCAAAGTGCAAAATGACATTCTTCTGTCCCTGGATGCAAAAAACCTTGTTCTGCTGGTGATGTTAGATCTTTCAGCAACTTTTGACACAGTCGACCATCAGGTACTAATCATCTGTTTGTCTCAGCTGGTTGGCCTCCAAGGAGCTGTGCTTGAGTGGTTCAGATCATACTTAACTAGGAGAACCTTTTCTGTCATGATAGGTGATCTGTCCTCCTCTTCATCAACCCCTCTGACCTCTGGCGTACCACAGGGATCCATTCTGGGGTCAGTCCTCTTTTCTCTTTACATGCTGCCATTAGGATCAATCATTGCACGTCATAATCTGTCTTTTCATATGTATGCAGACGATTTACAAATCTATCTGCCAGTCACTCCCAACCCCTCACCCAATTCAAACACTATTGTCAACTGCTTAAATGACATTAAGCACTGGCTCTCTCAAAACTTCCTCCACCTAAACACAGATAAAACTGAATGCATTTTATTTGGTGCACCCGGTGACACCAGCAACATCCTTCCCAGTCCCAGTTTTGGTTTTTCCCTCCACCACTTCAACCCAGTGGTCAGAAATCTTGGAGTACAGCTTGATTCCAACTTATGCCGGGTACCCACCTAAATTGTCAGAACGCTCCTGCCGCCCCCTTTTGGCCGCTTGTCACGGTCACACTGGGAGACACTGAGACGCGTCTGATGACGCGCACTGGGGGGAGGCAGAGGAGGGAGTCTAGCTCGTTTTCCGGGTAGTTGTTGTGTTTCATGCTGCTGGCAGATAAAATCAGCAGCACGTGACCCCCGTTCCTACTGGAGTGGGTTTTCTACGAGCCGAACTGCAGCTCCGACAGTCTTTGTTGAGATTAAAACGTTTTTTTTTTATGTTTGGGGTGATCGTACGCTGGAGCGGACAGCAGCAACTGTTTAAAATGCCAAGTTTCTTA
The DNA here is from genome assembly GCA_038048925.1 of Garcialebias charrua. Taxonomy (NCBI): domain Eukaryota; kingdom Metazoa; phylum Chordata; class Actinopteri; order Cyprinodontiformes; family Rivulidae; genus Garcialebias; species Garcialebias charrua. The sequence continues at coordinate 53,562 of JBBPBX010007422.1, forward strand.
CCGCAGTCTGGTTCCAATTCATGGAGGCTCGATGGGGTAAGTTTAAAAAGTCCATAAAAAGTCCTGTTTGTCGTTGTGTAATCACATAGCAGAGGCTCTCCCGATTGGTTGTTGCGATACGTCGAGCAATGTCGAGCCGCAAAATATCAACTGTTCGGTCAGACGCTGCTCAACGCGTAGGTTGCTTCGGACGCGCGCGTGCGCGGAAAGTAACTGCCGTGTGCCGCCGCGTCGCTTCAAACACTCAAAACGCGCCGCTTCACGATACGCCGCGCCTCGACGCGTCTCCACATACACTGTAAATGGAAACATGGTATTTAATTAAAAATAGTAAATTGACTTAAATCAGTTTTCATCAAATAGTGATTAAGACTCACTTTTAGTAAGTTACTTGTAATTTGTGGTCAAAAAATCTCAGTAGCTCAGTTAACTTGAGCTCGTTTCATTTAGAAAAAGTAAGTTTTTGATAAGTGTGAACAAATCCCGTATCATATCGCGATAAGAAGACATCTCGCGCATGCTCAGAATAGAACCACACACGCACACTGCGCATGCCTCATTTTTGAGCGCGTTTCACTCTTCTCTTGGGAAATATCGTAACAGATACCAGTAAGTATGTTTTTTTAATCATAATGTATGAAGTTGGTATTAAAATGTTTTTTAACAGGCGATGTTGGTGTGCATTTCTCGCAGAAATATGGGTATTGTCTCAGCTCGTGTTAGCTAACGGTAGAGCTAGCCAACTAATGATATTTAACATAAACCTAGCTAGTGGCAATATTCCACAATATAATTTTAAATTTTCGTTTGAGGCAATTGTGCTCTCGCGTGCCGTGGAAGTTAAAAGTCGCAGGGAAAAGAAAGGTGGAGGCACGCGGGGTGTCTTCCCCCAGTTGCTTCTTAGCAGCTAAGCTAAAAAGGATACACGAGTCTGTCAAGTCTCCCGTTTTGGCCGGGAAACTACCGTATTTTACCCCTCTTTCCCGTCGTGATCCCGAATTATTATTTTCCAGGAAATCTCCCGTATTATAATATTATTTAAAAAAAAAAAAAACATTCCGGTGCCTCTGTCACTAGCCTCGCGAGAACTGCCACCTGCAGTCGCCTCGGTGGCAGTTCTCGCGATGTTACTGCTGGCGCGGTCGAGAGCAAACCCGGAAAAACACAGAGATGGATGTAACGAGAAGTAACGAGAGAGGACGCGTACCTGCCAAAAAAGTTAAGATTTCGTGTAAATATGTTGAAAAATGGGACAGCGAATTTATTTTCCTAAAGTTTATGCGTTTTTTAAGATTTGTAACTGCGACTTTAGTCTCATGGGGGAAGGAACGATGTCCGCCAGCATGAAAAATCCGTCAAGCACAAAGGTAGGCTTATCAGATTGTGACCACATAACTGGTTTGAAAGAGGCTGATAGGTAGTTATTTTAGATTTCTTGTAAACCTGTCTTAAAATGTTAGGGGTCCTGGACTTTGGTTGGCTAGTGCAGGGGGCTGCAACCTGCGGCTCTGGGGCCACATGTGGCTCTTTGGTCCCTCAGCAGTGGCTCCTCCAAGCTTTGATCAAAACTAACTTTAAACTGAATTTTATTTGTTCTTATAACAACAAAAAGGGCTAGTTTTAGCAGTTTTTCCTGTCATTTCCTTTGCAAATGTGTGAATACTAGAACTAATAGGAGTAAAACATAAGTTAACTTTATTTATTTGAAGTAGGATATTTAATTTTTCCACAATTAAAATAATTTACCTAGACCTGCATAGTTCATTATTTTATTTTTTAATTGGGAAAGATCACATTATTTTTCCTTCTTTATGATAATCTGGTCTTTTTTAGTCTTAAAATGTAAAAATATCAACAAATCATTAGATATTTTCAGCTTTACAATGGCCAGAAAACTACCGGTCAGAAAATTGTCCTTTAACAAACTTAAAGTGGTCTGTGGGCCACCAGTTGAGAATCCCAGTTGGCTCCGGAAACATTTAATTTAGTGAACAAAGGGGCAGAAATGGCTCTTTTGATCATAAAGGTTGTAGATCCCTGGCCTAGTGGGGTGGCTCGGCGTACCCGGCAGAAAATTTCCCTTATTTTTAAATACAAAACTTGACAGGTGACGAGTGAGTCGCACAGACTGCAAACACTTAAAAAAATAATAGCAACCTGAACCAAACGTTTGGTTCTGCTGCCCCTTGGCTTGTTGATCACGGATCAGACAGGCCACCAGCAAACCTCCCATTAATCAGTCTGCTCAACAACTACTAGCTAGCTTCTGTTAGCTGTGCAAAGGGTCCCTGTGTGAAACGGTGAGCATCATGTGAGCAGCTGGTTTCAGGCTGTCATCAGCCAACTGGTTGTGTAACACTGTGGGAGGGTGCTATTTATAAGACTGAGCTGAACCCAGCACCTCAGACTGAGGAAGTCTTTCGGACGAAAGACGAAACGTTTCTACAATTTTTTGCTTTGTTTTGTTTTTTTGTTTTTTTGAATGTCCAGAAGACCAGACTTAGCTTTTTTAGATTTTTCTACCTGGATTATTGAGCATGCATCAGGGTGAGCATCTTCTTCTTTCGGCTTTTCCCTTTTCAGGTGTCACCACAGCGAGTCATCCTCCTCCACCTCACTGTCCTCTGCATCCTCTGTCCTCACTCCAACTACCTTCATGTCCTCTCTAACTGCATCCATATATCTTCTCTTTGTCTTTTTCCTGGCAGCTGCAGCTGCATTTGTACTCGGACCCACACAAATAACTGAGCTTGGCATGTAATGAATAAGTGATTATTCTCATGTGTAATGTAATTCGAACTGTAAAACTAAAATAGTTTTTTTCTTAATTTTCTAATTTATAACCACAAGTCTGGTTAATGTTATTACAGGAAATCCCTGTTTGGAAAAGCATCTTCAAGCTTGAAGAATGGCAGGCACAATTCCCTTTATTGGTGACGCTTCATGTGAGTAAAATCCATCACCATTAAATGACTTATTCATTTATCTATTCATCTTAAACATCAGAATGAATGTGTCATAAGGCCCTCTCACACTTGAACGTTTTAGACAACTCATGCCAACTTGTGAAAATTTAGGAGATATCTATAGTGCAGCTATGTTTACTCTTTAAGATTTTTATTCCTGTTAATGTGACGAGACATTTCCATTTATTAACAGATGACAGCATTGATGAAACATATGGTGTGAATGTGCAGTTTGAATCTGATGAAGAGGTAAAGGTTTTTTTTCATGATGTTACAGGTAGTCCCCGACTTACGAGCGAGTTCCGTTACAACGAGGCGCTCGTAACACGGAAATCTCGTAAATTGGAACGGCCGCCACGTGTCTCGTAAGTCCGGAATTTCGCTCGTAAGTTGGAACGGTTTTGCTAGCGCGACTACAAACACTTGTTTTTCATCGAAAAACTGCTTATGAGTGCATAAAAATGATCGGAAACGTGTGTCCACATGTTTAGCTAACGAACTGTGGTGAAAAAACACAGAAAAACTCGGTATTTTTTGCGTTTTTTCCAAAAATTCGCCAGCTCGTAAGTCCGGAACCTCGTAAGTAAGAGCGCTCGTAAGTTGGGGACTACCTGTATATTCCTTTTTGTTCTCAGCTTTCTGCACAACGAACTGACCCTCATTGAAAATAAGATTCACCTGACTTTGAATTTCACTGATGAAAGTTATTGTAAATTTTGTCCTCAGAAGCTTTGGAACATCCAGATGTTTGTGCTCAAAATAAATTATAAAAGTAATCATTTTTCTGGTTTGCAGGAAGGAGATGAAGACCAGTTTGGAAAAGTACGAGATGAACACTCAGATGAATACGGTGAAGGAGATATATTATTATTAATAATAATAATTAATATTTTGAAATTGTTTGTGTTTTTCACACGCACAGTTCAGTATTGTACCATGCTGGCGAGTGCTCAGAGTGAAGCAGAAAAGGAACGTATCATAGGGAAAATGGAGTCGGATCAGGAGCTGTCAAAGATCCTCTACCAGCTTCAGGAGACCGAGAAGGAGGACATAATTTGGGTAAGACTTCCTGTTTGTGAAGTTATGCCATAAAACCATTTGTCTGTGTGGACCGTCACAGCTCGGTTTTGTTTTCTAGGAAGAGCGATCTCGCAGGGAGAGGATAAATGGAGCTTATTTATATAGCGCTTTCCAGCCCCCTGTGAGGAGCCCCAAAGTGCTTTACAATACCAGCCATCCACCCATTCATTCAGACATTCATACACCGGTAGTGGTAGCCTTCCTTGCAAGGCGCCATCCAGACCTACCGGGAGCAACTCGGGGTTAAGTGTCTTGCTCAGGGACACAACGACACATGGTGGGCGGATGCGGGATTCGAACCTCCAACCTTCCGATCAGGGGTCGACTGCCATTACCACTACACCACGGCCGCCCCAGGGTGAGGAAGTCTCGTGTTGATGACTTGGAAGCAATGGACATTGGCCATGGAGAGGTAAATACTGTCACATTTACATACATACCGGTACATACATACTTGCATACATACATGTACATGTACATATATACATGCATACATACATACGTACATACATGTACATACCGGTACATGTACGTGTGTACATACCGGTACGTGTACAAGCCCAAAACCAGAAAAGTTGGCACGTTGTGCAAATCGCAAATAAAAACAGAATACAATGACTTGCAAATCTTTTTCAACCCATATTCAACTGAATAGAATGCAAAGACAATATATTTAATGTTCGAACGGAGAAACTTTATTTTGTTTTGCAAATAACCATTAACTTAGAATTCAATGGCAGCAACACATTGCAAAAAAGTTGGCACAGGGACATATTTACCACTGTGTTACATCGCCTTTCCTTTTAACAACACTCAGTAAACGTTTGGGAACTGAGGAGACCAATTTTTGAAGCTTTTCAGGTGGAATTCTTCCCCATTCTTGCTTGATGTACAGCTTAAGTTGTTCAACAGTCCGGGGTCTCCGTTGTCGTATTTTACGTTTCATAATGCGCCACACATTTTCAATGGGGGACAGGTCTGGACTGCAGGCAGGCCAGGGGAGGACCCGCACTCTTTTGCTACGAAGCCACGCTGTTGTAACACGTGCAGAATGTGGCTTGGCATTGTCTTGCTGAAATAAGCTGGGGCGTCCATGAAAAAGACGTCGCTTGGATGGCAGCATATGTTGCTCCAAAACCTGTATGTACCTTTCAGCATTAATGGTGCCTTCACAGATGTGTAAGTTACCCATGCCTTGGGCACTAATGCACCCCCATACCATCACAGATGCTGGCTTTTGAACTTTGCGCCTATAACAGTCCTGATGGTTCTTTTCCTCTTTGGTCCGTAAGACACGACGTCCACAGTTTCCAAAGACAATTTGAAATGTGGACTCATCAGACCACAGAACACTTTTCCACTTTGCATCAGTCCATCTCAGATGAGCTCGGGCCCAGCAAAGCCGGCGGCGTTTCTGGATCTTGTTGATGAATGGCTTTTGCTTTGCATAGTAGAGCTTTAACTTGCACTTACAGATGTAGCGACGAACTGTAGTTACTGACAGTGGTTTTCTGAAGTATTCCTGAGCCCATGTGGTGATATCTTTTACACACTGATGTCGGTTTTTGATGCAGTACCGCCTGAGGGATCGAAGGTCACGGGCATTCAATGTTGGTTTTCGGCCTTGCCCCTTACGTGTAGTGATTTCTCCAGATTCTCTGAACCTTTTGATGATATTACGGACCGTAGATGGTGAAATTCCTAAATTCCTTGCAATAGCTCGTTGAGAAAAGTTGTTCTTGAACTGTTCGACAATTTGCCCACGCATTTGTTCACAGAGTGGTGACCCTCGCCCCATCCTTCTATGTGGATGACTGAGCATGTCAAGGAAGCTGCTTTTATACCCAATCATGGCACCCACCTGTTCCCAATTTGCATGTTCACCTGTGGGATATTCCAAATAAGTGTTTGATGAGCATTCCTCAAATTTCTCTGTCTTCTTTGTCACTTGTGCCAGCTTTTTTGAAACATGTTGCAGGCATCAAATTCCAAATGAGCTAATTATTGCAAAAAATAACAAAGTTTACCAGTTCGAACGTTACGTATGTGGTCTTTGCAGTGTGTTCAATTGAATATAGGTTGAAAAAGATTTGCAAGTCATTGTATTCTGTTTTTATTTGCGATTTCCACAACGTGCCAACTTTTCTGGTTTTGGGCTTGTACGTGCGTGTACATACCGGTGCGTGTACGTGCGTGTACATACCGGTGCGTGTACGTGCGTGTACATACCTGTGCGTGTACGTGCGTGTACATACCTGTGCGTGTACGTGCGTGTACATACCGGTGCGTGTACGTGCGTGTACATACCGGTACGTGTACGTGAGTGTACATACCGGTACGTGTACGTGCGTGTACATACCGGTACGTGTACGTGAGTGTACATACCGGTACGTGTACGTGAGTGTACATACCGGTACGTGTACGTGAGTGTACATACCGGTACGTGTACGTGAGTGTACATACCGGTACGTGTACGTGAGTGTACATACCGGTACGTGTACGTGCGTGTACATACCGGTACGTGTACGTGCGTGTACATACCGGTACGTGTACGTGCGTGTACATACCGGTACGTGTACGTGAGTGTACATACCGGTACGTGTACGTGCGTGTACATACCGGTACGTGTACGTGCGTGTACATACCGGTACGTGTACGTGCGTGTACATACCGGTACGTGTACGTGCGTGTACATACCGGTACGTGTACGTGCGTGTACATACCGGTACGTGTACGTGCGTGTACATACCGGTACGTGTACGTGCGTGTACATACCGGTACGTGTACGTGCGTGTACATACCGGTACGTGTACGTGCGTGTACATACCGGTACGTGTACGTGCGTGTACATACCGGTACGTGTACGTGCGTGTACATACCGGTACGTGTACGTGCGTGTACATACCGGTACGTGTACGTGCGTGTACATACCGGTACGTGTACGTGCGTGTACATACCGGTACGTGTACGTGCGTGTACATACCGGTACGTGTACGTGCGTGTACATACCGGTACGTGTACGTGCGTGTACATACCGGTACGTGTACGTGCGTGTACATACCGGTGCGTGTACGTGCGTGTACATACCGGTGCGTGTACGTGCGTGTACATACCGGTGCGTGTACGTGCGTGTACATACCGTGTGCGTGTACGTGCGTGTACATACCTGTGCGTGTACGTGCGTGTACATACCGGTACGTGCGTGTACATACCGGTACGTGTACGTGCGTGTACATACCGGTACGTGTACGTGAGTGTACATACCGGTACGTGTACGTGAGTGTACATACCGGTACGTGTACGTGAGTGTACATACCGGTACGTGTACGTGAGTGTACATACCGGTACGTGTACGTGAGTGCGTGTACATACCGGTACGTGTACGTGCGTGTACATACCGGTACGTGTACGTGCGTGTACATACCGGTACGTGTACGTGCGTGTACATACCGGTACGTGTACGTGCGTGTACATACCGGTACGTGTACGTGCGTGTACATACCGGTACGTGTACGTGCGTGTACATACCGGTACGTGTACGTGCGTGTACATACCGGTACGTGTACGTGCGTGTACATACCGGTACGTGTACGTGCGTGTACATACCGGTACGTGTACGTGCGTGTACATACCGGTACGTGTACGTGCGTGTACATACCGGTACGTGTACGTGCGTGTACATACCGGTACGTGTACGTGCGTGTACATACCGGTACGTGTACGTGCGTGTACATACCGGTACGTGTACGTGCGTGTACATACCGGTACGTGTACGTGCGTGTACATACCGGTACGTGTACGTGCGTGTACATACCGGTGCGTGTACGTGCGTGTACATACCGGTGCGTGTACGTGCGTGTACATACCGGTGCGTGTACGTGCGTGTACATACCGGTGCGTGTACGTGCGTGTACATACCGGTGCGTGTACGTGCGTGTACATACCTGTGCGTGTACGTGCGTGTACATACCGGTACGTGCGTGTACAGTACGTGCGTGTACATACCGGTACGTGTACGTGAGTGTACATACCGGTACGTGTACGTGAGTGTACATACCGGTACGTGTACGTGAGTGTACATACCGGTACGTGTACGTGAGTGTACATACCGGTACGTGTACGTGAGTGTACATACCGGTACGTGTACGTGAGTGTACATACCGGTACGTGTACGTGCGTGTACATACCGGTGCGTGTACATACCGGTACGTGTACGTGCGTGTACATACCGGTACGTGTACGTGCGTGTACATACCGGTACGTGTACGTGCGTGTACATACCGGTACGTGTACGTGCGTGTACATACCGGTACGTGTACGTGCGTGTACATACCGGTACGTGTACGTGCGTGTACATACCGGTACGTGTACGTGCGTGTACATACCGGTACGTGTACGTGCGTGTACATACCGGTACGTGTACGTGCGTGTACATACCGGTACGTGTACGTGCGTGTACATACCGGTACGTGTACGTGCGTGTACATACCGGTACGTGTACGTGCGTGTACATACCGGTACGTGTACGTGCGTGTACATACCGGTACGTGTACGTGCGTGTACATACCGGTACGTGTACGTGCGTGTACATACCGGTACGTGTACGTGCGTGTACATACCGGTACGTGTACGTGCGTGTACATACCGGTACGTGTACGTGCGTGTACATACCGGTACGTGTACGTGCGTGTACATACCGGTACGTGTACGTGCGTGTACATACCGGTACGTGTACGTGCGTGTACATACCGGTACGTGTACGTGCGTGTACATACCGGTACGTGTACGTGCGTGTACATACCGGTGCGTGTACGTGCGTGTACGTGTACGTGCGTGTACGTGCGTGTACGTGTACGTGCGTGTACGTGTACGTGCGTGTACGTACGTGTACGTGCGTGTACATACGTGTACATGCGTGTACGTGTACATACGTGTACATGCGTGTACGTGTACATACGTGTACATGCGTGTACGTGTACATACGTGTACATGCGTGTACGTGTACATACGTGTACATGCGTGTACGTGTACATACGTGTACATGCGTGTACGTGTACATACGTGTACATGCGTGTACGTGTACATACGTGTACATGCGTGTACGTGTACATACGTGTACATGCGTGTACGTGTACATACGTGTACATGCGTGTACGTGTACATACGTGTACATGCGTGTACGTGTACATACGTGTACATGCGTGTACGTGTACATACGTGTACATGCGTGTACGTGTACATACGTGTACATGCGTGTACGTGTACATACGTGTACATGCGTGTACGTGTACATACGTGTACATGCGTGTACGTGTACATACGTGTACATGCGTGTACGTGTACATACGTGTACATACGTGTACATACGTGTACATGCATGCGTGTACATACGTGTACATACGTGTACATGCATGCACGTGTACATACGTGTACATGCATGCACGTGTACATACGTGTACATGCATGCACGTGTACATACGTGTACATGCATGCACGTGTACATACGTGTACATGCATGCACGTGTACATGCATGCACGTGTACATACGTGTACATGCATGTACGTGTACATACGTGTACATGCATGTACGTGTACATACGTGTACATGCGTACGTGTAACGTGTACATACGTGTACATGCATGTACGTGTACATACGTGTACATACATGTACGTGTACATACATGTACGTGTACATACAGGTACATACTACATGCATGTACATACAGATACATACTACATGCATGTACATACAGATACATACTACATGTATGTACATACAGATACATACTACATGCATGTACATACAGATACATACTACATGCATGTACATACAGATACATACTACATGCATGTACATACAGGTACATACTACATGCATGCATGTACATACCAGTACATACATGCATGTACATACATACCAGTACATACATACATGTACATACCAGTACATACATACATACAACGTAATTACTACACACACATACATACATACATACATACTACATGCATACATACACACATACATACCACATACATACATACATACCTACAACATACTCCATAAATACTACACACATAATACATACATACTACATACATATAAATAATTTATATATATATATATATATATATATACACAAATATGCATATACATACATGTATATATATATACATACATTTACATACGTATGTATGTATGTAGTATGTTTGTAGATGACCTCGTTCATAGGAACGATGATTTTAGAGAGGAGTAAAGGAGGCCATCTTTGTGAAAAGAAACCGTCCATCATTAAAAAGGGGTTGAGGCCTCCTGGTTCAACTGTCCCCCTCCTACAATGCTGTTATTGCTAGTATCACTCAGCCCTCTGTGAATAGCAAACAACCATCAGGGTACTAACGATCCATCGTTAGGCTGATGGTCCTCCTTGATCATGGGAGCAGCTGGTTTTGTTTGTCATCAGAAAACTGGTTGATCCACTGAGAGGGTGCTATTTATAAGACTAAGCTGAATACAGCAGCTCAGACTGAGGAAGTCTTTCAGACGAAAGACGAAACATTTCTACTTTTTTGTTTTGTTTTGTTTTTTGAATGTCCAGAGGACCAGACTTAGCTTTTTTAAATATGTATTTTACTTTACTGAAACTTCAAAATAATTATAATGGTCGTCTTTTCTTTTAACAGGTGTTTTTTTCGGATAAATCCAGAAAAGGGAACCAAAGTGGAGAACAAACACTCAAAGCGTCGTCTCAACCTGAACCCCCGAGTCCTCACCCTGATACAGGAACTCACCGATCACGAGTGGTGTGACACCTAAATAAGGACTCTCTTTGTGGACTCTAACTTGTTCAATGAAGAGGTACTGCAAGTTTTTGCTTTTTGGACTATTAGCAGGAAAAAAATATTTGAAGTTTCTGCTCTGTGGACTGTTCATTGAAGAAGCACTGCAAGTTTTTGTTTTGTGGACTTTTAGCAGGAAAAAAATATTTGAAGTTTCTGCTCTGTGGACTGTTCATTGAAGAAGCACTGCAAGTTTTTGTTTTGTGGACTGTTAGCAGGAAAAAAATATTTGAAGTTTCTGCTCTGTGGACTGTTCATTGAAGAAGCACTGCAAGTTTTTGTTTTGTGGACTGTTAGCAGGAAAAAAATATTTGAAGTTTCTGCTCTGTGGACTGTTCATTGAAGAAGCACTGCAAGTTTTTGTTTTGTGGACTTTTAGCAGGAAAAAAATATTTGAAGTTTCTGCTCTGTGGACTGTTCATTGAAAAACCGCAAGTTTTTGGACTGTTCTGTTGGAGAAAAGGTACCGGTACTACAAGTTGTTGCTTTGTGGACGGTTGACGTATTGCACATTTTTGCCTAAACTTCCACATTTCCACATTTTTTGTTTAAAGTACTGTATTAAGACAACTGCTAAAAATGTAAACATTTACATTTAATTTATTTTAAGCTTTTTGCCTGGCATTTGGTACATTTTGTTAATTGAAAACTGTCTTGACTAAAAGAGGCTAATCTTCAGTTTTTGATTGTGGATTAAGTCAGAGTTGCTGAATTGTTTAAAAATGGTGACAATAAATTTTTCGAAAGTGATATGTACCTCTCATTCCATGATGTTACATTTTGCATGTTTTGTAATGACAGTAGTAGTACTGGTAGTCAGTTAGCGGGTTTAAAAAGTAACTTACCATTTAATTTGATTATTATTAGCGATGAACAAAATACACAAAATATCCTTTATTTTACATACAAAATTTTACT